>ML784388.1:299485-317156 GCA_009831015.1 Picea engelmannii | reverse complement strand
AATCATGAATAAAACATATAACCATACCATATCTCCTGTAGCATATATGAACCAATAGAACACTATTTTGGGAACTTGCTTCAGACTTCAGGAACCTGGAACTAGCACTTGCTCAAGCTTCTATGGCTTTTCCCTCATGTAATCTCCCTAATATATTTCCAGCCCACATATGTACATAGCCTATTATACTGATATGTCACGTACGTACACACCCTATTACACTGATATCCTGCGTACATCTAAGAAACTATGGTTTTTCAGTATTTCTGAAACTCCGAAACTTTCACCATCGATACCTTGGACTTACAGAAATTCTGATGCATCCATGAGTACTTGCAATTAATGTTTCACCAAGAATATAACTTCAATATGCTCAAGATATTCACACAAACAAGAGACCCTTGCTCTCTTATTTATACTTCTCCAAGTAGCTTCATCATGTAACATACTCTAACCAACTTCCTTCTTTTAGGGGCTAACCCACTTCTAACCACTTTGTCCACTTCTAACCCACTTTGTCTACTTATAACTCACTTTTCTACAAATATTAAATTCTCCACTTCTAGTTGCAACTAATTTGTTTTTAATTGTTTTCTTGTTGCAACCACTTAACCCATTACTAACCACTTTGACTAGTCAATGTTCTTCTAGGAGCTTCTAGAATAATTTGACTTCTTTGACCTTCTAGGGGCTTCTAGACAACACATGAGGGTTCTCCAACTTCACATGGCCATAACTCTCTAACTGTGAGGAGTTATGTGACATTCCTCATATCACCGAAAATGACATGATGAGCATTATCCATCTAGAATAATGTCACTTAAAAATTCATGGATCTTCATTGCAATATTCCACAAAAAATCATTGGGTTCCTTAACCACACATCTAGGATAACTCAACCACTTAACCATTTGGACTTCACAAAGCATATTCCCATGAGGGATTTCACCATAAGGGGACCACTTTGGAGTTTATCCATTTGGTACTTCCTATAAGCCATGACAAGAAAACAATGAGCAACATTTATATCATCTCACCTGTACATCAATCCATGACAATACATCACTATGACACCACTTGACATATTTGACATCATTTACATCTATGAATGATAATATGATAAGAAATCAACTCTTTGACATCAATCCTTTGACACCAATGACAACATAATGCAACAGTCTAAAAATAAAATGCTTGCTAACATTAAAAGTAGATTGGATCTCGTCAATGTGTATGTCATTTCCACAAGAAATATCAATACAATGATTTTTATCTCATAAAAAAACCTGGAATATAAATTTTTCTTGTAGGTAGACTCAGACATTATTGAAGAGATGAATTAAATATCACTTAAAGATTGCACATGGTCACTAAATATCAGAACAAACATCACATATAAGACAAGTATGAGTAAAAAACATTATCTATATTCCATTAATTCCTCATAAATATAGAAGGATCCTTACATGATGGACATCACAAATACAATCTCCATTACAAAGCTGTGAAAACCGTAATACAAATTCTACAACTTTCTCCTTTACGAAGATTACTCCTGAGGAATATCTAACAATCCTCTCCTTTGTAATCTCTCTACTTACAATCTTACAGGTTATGTTCCCTATGGGGACAACTGTGACCCATAGGTCACTTACATAAGTGGATCATAACTAACTTTACATTTATTCACAGTTCCTCTAGGTAGTTTTACAACCTTATATATTATGTTCCCCATGAGGACCACCGTGACCCATAGGTCACTTACATAAGTGGATCATATCTAACTTTACATGTATTCATAGGTTATCAAGCCAGATGTTAGAATTTTGAGGTGGCTTACTACTTGAGGCACACTCTTCATTTTTGTATCCAATCATCCATTGAAATTGATACTCAAAAGGGTGTTTTATCCAGTCACTAGCTTCACACTATGGGTGGGTACTGAAGAGACTTACAATGCCAATGGGTTCCAAAATTGGTAGTTCACTAAAGGGTCTAATGGAAGATACATATTGTGGTCTGAATATGGAGGGTGCACCACTAGGAAGGAAGATAGTAGGGGAAATATTGGGGATGAGCTCAAGGAAGAAGACTATGGTGGGGATGGACATGATTGATACCAAAAAGGTATATCTTTACCAATTGTTATGGTCTTGTTCCTAAGCAACTGTCGTAATATCATATACCTGGGTCAAACACCGTCAATGCCCATTTGGCCCAACCAAACTAAACATATTTCTTCTCGTGAACTACTTAGTCTCCTATATCCTTGTACTATCGCATTCCGTGAAATTGTTGACATCATTGATTCCTCCTGTCAATATGTTCTCCGTTCATTTTGGTCTGCCCACTACTGTTGGAGACTCCCCCTTTCTCTATATTGCGACATCCTGGACTGTCAACGTTGACGCAAAGTGATTCTTCTTGACAAGTGGCACCATCCACATATGGTTGTAGTACTATGACCTATGATTTGAACACCTAAATCCTTCCCAAGTTTCCCATATGGTGGTGTGGTCTAATTGTTTTTCATTTAATTAGCATTTGTACCTGAATTTGATGATCTAAATCTAGTAAAAATCATAATTTATGTTGTTTAACTTGCATTTCTGAATGCATAAATGGATTGAACATCCTGAAAAACCCATGGGTCATGTCAGGTGTTTTATATGTGCTAAAAAGACACTAAACTACCCTCAATTAAATTGTCAACCCGAGGTAAGTAAACTTAAAGTTGTAGCAAAATATATGCCAAAGGTAAAAGGTTTGGTAGGAATATAGTCTAACTAAGGAAAGCAGCTATCTAAGGCTAATCTACTCAAGACAACATATCTAATGAGAAAATCCTACTAAGCAACTTGAAACTAGTTAACCTAAGTACTTTTGGGCCGAGGATCGACAGATAGTTCCTAAGAAAGAAAGAAAAGAAAACAATAAGCAAAAGAAAACTACTAAGCATAATAAGCAAATGACAAAAAAAAACTTCTTTAACTTGCCAACCTACATTCAATGAGAAACTACCCTATGAAAGAAAATAAATAAGCAAGCAAAAACACCTATCTAACCTATTAAAGAAAATAGACAAGTAAGCAAAGACACCTAACTAACCTACTAAAGAAAAAGACAAGTAAGAAAAGGCATCTAACTAACCTACAAAAATAAATAGACAAGTAAGCAAAGACTTCTCATTGAACAACTACCTAGCCTAAGAGGCAACTGGACTAAATGCCTAATGCAAAACTATTTCTAATGCATGAAAGGAAATTTAAATGCTTAATGCAACGCATGAAAGCAAATGTAGTCTATTGAAAGAAAGAAAGACTAACAACTAATTCTTGAGAAAACTTCTATCTATCAAAGCAACAATGAAACTATTTTCTAAACTATGAAAGAAAGAAACTATCTCTTCTAATATATGAAAGAAATAAACTATCTTTAATCTATGAAACAATCAAATGTAATGTTGGTGGATGTGTGAATGCCTTTGGTGGTGACGGATGATATCTCGATGAAACTTGACAACAAAGGACAGTTCTAATGGTATAAGCTCAATACTAATTTCAATGGCAAAATGAAAGGTGTGAAGTAAACAGTCCAATGAAAACTTAGCCACGATAAAAGTAATGTTAAATACCCTGCATATTCGTGTATAAACCATCAACAACATAATGAGATTATCATTATTTAACTAAGAAATTTAATTTCATTTTAATCTATGAAAGGAATTTGCGTAAAGGAAAACTATGCTATGTATATTCTAATCATTCAAGCTATGATGAATTAAAAACATAAATTAAGCTCTGATATCAAGAAGTAAATTGACAATTACATTAACCAATAACGAAGAAAATGAAATCTATCTAAAACTGAAGTAAGCAAACTATAACTAAGAACAGGAATTAAATCTATCCATCCATCAACATGCATGTCAAAGAAAACCCAAATTAAAACTATGTTATGTTCTAATTAAAAATCTATTCTAAACTTGACTGTAAAATTGTAAAAGAAAGCAAGATTTAACATTTAACCGCATATGAGGGTTAGTAAAGAGAGAGAGACTTTTTAATTGCACACGGAATTAGTAAGGAGACTTGCAAGCCTGTTCCTAGTCTATCAAATCAACACATACTATCACATATCATCATCTAACTTGCAAAAGAGAAGTAAAACAATGAGCTACAACAAACTAATTAATTAAATAAAAACATGTACATACAGGGAATAAGAAAGAACAATTTATATTACGAAATGCATAAATAAACATAATAACAATGACCAGACTACTGGTGCCCCCCCCAGCAAGTTGTGGCTACCTTCTACAAGCACACCACGAACTTCAACAAGCCGAATTTACCATGAAAGTTAAAAACCCAACTCTAACACTATTCTGGCAATGTGAAAAATAAAAAAGTTTATCTCCAATCTGATGGTTCTTCTACTTGCTTAACAATCTAATGACTATCCTGGTAGTATTTATAGGTTTACAAACCAATTGTTCGACCACAGGAGGGTCGAACCACCTCTAAATTCGGCAAAATACAATAAATGCGGCCATAACTAACAAAACAGAGGAAGCCAATAATCGCCCTCTTTGGAAAACTGAAATCGAGTTGTCTTGAGCTTAGTAAATGGAGGGGGTGATGATAAACAAAACCCACATTCTCGATTTGTCCATCACTGGCCGCCAATACCATAACCACCAACTCGCCTTGAGTTTTTGTGCAATACTGGGTGTTGGAACGAGTGTCAGATCGGGTACTAGAACGAGTGTCGGATCGAGTACCGGAACGAGTGTCGGATCGGGTACCAGAATGAGTGCTGGATCAAGTGTCAGATCAAGAATCATGGTGTGTTTTTCCCTGTAATAGCAAAAAAACATGAATTAACTCTTGGAAGCATAAAAACATGATAAATTAAACTTGATTTAATCATAAAACATGAATTACACGTACCTTATGCCGATTATACCATTTTATCATAAAATTCCTCAAAAAGATCCTTTCAAAGATGAAAAACACATATTTACATATGGCAAGAAGTGTATAATAGCGTCATGAAAATGATCATATCTTGGGCCCAACATTACCCCCACACTTACAATTTTGTAGGTCCCACTGCAAACAAAAAGAAGTTCCCCTCAGAACTAGGCTTGCTGAGGAGGGTTGGCTTTAGAAGCCTCTCCTTCTTGTTGTGTAGGCTTATCCTTATGCCTCTTGTGTTGTTTTAATTGTGCTCCGAGGGTGCGGATAGATTGGGTCATCCCATCGACCAACCGTTGAAGGGAGTTAACTTTTTCCTGAATGACTGCATTGTCATGATGAAGGTGTGCATCTATTATCTTCCTCTCTTCCAATTGTTGGAGAAGCTGATGGTTTTCCTTTTGTAGCTCCTCTATAGTTGGGGCAGAATCAATGATCTCTGAGGAAGGCTTAGGTCCTTTAAGAGATGTGGAAAATTTATCAATTTTAGGATCTAGAGTAGGCATGGGTGAATTAGGAGTGATGGGAGATCGGAAATATGAGGTAGGTTCTGATTTGGTTTTCCTTAGTGGCTCTAATCCATCTACATAGACTAACCTAAGTTGCTTATGAGGGCTCTCAAGGTCGGAGAATACTTGGATAGGATCTGAGGCAAGTGGAGGTTTTGCATAAGGCTTGGTTCTTATGATCCGAGTACTCTTCCGAAAGGGTCCCTTACCAAATCGGTTGGCTTCCCTCGTGTTTGTGGGAATGATGGGAAATTCTTGCTGCATTACTTCTTGGGGCTTCTTAGGTATAGGATCAAGAGAAAATGAAGGCATTGAGGGATCAACAATAGGCTTCTTTTGGTCTTTGTTCTTGGTCTTTTTCCCCAATGAAGAAGTAGGAATATCAACAAGATTTTGGTATTGTTTTGGGAAAGAGAGGGATTTTGAAAGGGAGTTTGGATTTCTTGGAGAGCGAAGCTTGGATGGAGAGATAGTTTTTAGGCCAAGTGGCTGTTTGTCGGTCTTAACTGTGAAGTGAGGGTTTTCAAATTGGTAGATAAAGGCATCCCAATTTTTCCCCTGTTTCTCTAGTTCGGTAAGAAGAAGGATATTGACCAAACCGTGGTGGAAGAGACTATTGTGGGGGTTAGTCACATTTTTCCCCACTTGAGAGGACATCTTCTCCAAGCTTTTGATAAAATAAAAGGGAAAGTTCAAGGGTTTGTTGAACAGAAAATGAGCCAGCAATCTAAAATGACAAGCTTTGAAGGTGAAGTACCTACCTTCACATGTAATTAAACTTGTGATGATGATGAGGGGATTGACCAAATCTGGCTTTATCCACTCCTTAGCATACCCTTTTGCTCCTGAAATTCTCTTGAATTGAGGCTTAAACACCCTGTTGTAACTTGAGCGTGACAATTGATGATTCTTGAACCATCTATCTCCCATTCTTGGAAATTATGTTGCAACAACAATTGACTCTTATGTGACTGCAAAGTTGAGAGACCCTACATGTGCTATCTTTCCATCAAAACCAATTGCAAATTGCATAGAAATACCGTCATCATGGCCTTACAAACTAGGCAAAAATGGCCCCCATCCAGCATGCAAGAACACTTCCCTGCACTGTGCGAATTCTGGAATGGCAAACAAGTATGCATAGGAGGAGGGTTCGTATCTCCTGGGCATTGTGATAGAGTTTGAATTCACCAAGAAAGGGTGAAATTGAGCCAAGCAATGACGCAGATTGGGAACAGTCTGAGTGCAATTGGAATAGAGGGCAAATTTTACCAACAAGGGTGCAAACATGCCAAGAGATGGCATGGGTTTAGCATAGTCTAAGTGCGATTAGAACAGAGGACAAGATGGTAGAGGTTGGGCATGATTTATTAATGTAGAGGAGAAAAATTGGCAAGGGAAAATGAGATAATAGAGTGCCCAACCCGATTTTGGATGCTCTTATGGTAGAGTACGTTGCCCACATGTGCGTGCGATCTTCCATCTACGAAGAATTCGAATTCAAAGGATTGACTTGGAGCAATGTATTGGTGTGTAATTAGATCAATGTCCAAGTCTGTTGACTTGGACATTTGATCATAACCATATGAAGCATCTTTAATCAATGCTTGAAACCAATATAATTGAATGGAATTGAAATCTGGTTACCTGAAATCTAGGACAGTTACTGGTATGCAATTCAATGGCACTTCAATTGACACTTCAAACGACATCTCATCTGACACCTCATGCGGTACTTCATCTAGTAACCTTTTGTTAAGTGCATTTTCTCCTCTTAGAATGGAGAGCCTGCAATTTTGAAGTGCTTTTGACAACCATAGTGGTTAATGATTAGAGGCAGAGTACTCCTTCCTCACTCATTCTTCTTCCATATGGCATATAATGTCAAAACCTATAATGAACGGGTTATAGCAAGCATAAAACATGTGTTGTCAAACCTAAAGTATGTAGCATGTAATGGAAGATAACCAGTAAAGAGTGGTATGTTAAATAACCAATAAAGAGTGGTATGTTAAGCATGAGTTCAGTAATGTATATCACACAGGAGTTAAGCATTTAAAAATAACATGACTATCAATGTAATAACCTGTATCATTGTAATAATACAAAAATTCTTGAAAAGACTCTTTTCTCTAGGCAATGATCATTTTTCAACTCATGAACCTCTCCCCCACACCTAAGTATTGTGACACCTCACAATCAAAAGTATAGGAAACTAGTCAGTATCCCCCAATAGCAGAAGATTTACTGTACATGTCAAGTGTAAAGATGAAATTTCACAGATTGGTCGAACGAGACAATTAGGATATGGCCCCACCTATAGGATAAGAGATCCTATGTCTAGATAAGAAGAGGTAAGCAAGAGAGTTTCAAGATAGTCTTAAAGTTATTTCCCAGTGGAAAGTGTATGGAGATCATTAACCTTATCTTAACCACACATACTTCATGTCATCTTTTTCTGCAAGTAATGTCGTACATCAGGATAAGTTTACATTTATTATTTATTTTTGTCAGATTTCCATCCTCGCTAGGTAGAATGCCCCGCTGCCAGCAAGCCTTTTCAGTACTCTAATGGGTTTACCTAGTCATACCATAGGCTAGTACCTACTGCCAGCAGACCTGTTCAGTATATCGATGGGTTAGCCTCTTAAAACCTCAGAGACTGGTCCTCCATCTTTTAAGATTTTAATAGAAGATTGCTTATGCAAGAAGATGGCGGGACAACTCTGAAAACAACTTTTCTTTCTTTTTTATCTTTTCAATTGGGATGGTATTTATGTTAGAGGATGACTTTCTATTATATTATTAGTGATTTTCCTGATGTAAGGGGTACTTAAGAGGATGTGTCCTATATAAAGATATGATAAAATCAAGCTATTTAGTGTGTAGTGGATGGTACCATCGAGAAAGAACAGAAAGGTATCTCTAGGCTCAAATCACTTTCTTCTTTTGTAATTATTACGATGTTTCCATGACTAACTACTAATGAGACCTCCTTGTTACTCTTTGATAAAGACACTTGACTTACTTACTCAGGTTTCTTGGAAAAAATGTATGAGAGACCTCTAGGCTTGATAGTTATGGTATCACTTCCTTATACAGTGGTGAAGAGTTTCAAGAGAAACTACTATAGAATGCCTTAAAAATGATAATTTTTCAAAAACACGGCTAATTATAGTAAGTCACTATGAATTTGATTCTTTAGCAGACACAAAATTCAAGTATAACAATGTTGTGAAGAAAGATCTTGAAACTGTGTATTCTTGGTGAAATAAATACTTACAAAAAACTCTTAGAATTGCCTTACAAACAAAAACTATTTACATATATACAATAGGAAATCTTAAAAAAGAAAATTTCAAGAATAAGGGGGGGCTTCCCCATCTACTAAGGCCAATGCCTTGTCATCTGACATGACTTGTAGAATTTCCTCTCTGGAAATGGGCTTATGATAAAATTTAAGTCGGTGTTTGTTTACCACAAAGGAGACTTGTCCATCATAAATTGTTTTAATTTTTATAGCTCCATTGTCATATACAATGTCTACCTCGTAAGGGACCAACCAACAGGTGGTAATTTTTCCTTTGAAGGTTTTGAATCGGGAATCAAACAACAAGGCCCAACCAACAGGTGGTAATTTTTCCTTTGAAGGTTTTGAATCAGGAATCAAACAACAGGGCCCAATCACCAGGCTAGAAGTGTTTCTTTTTAATAAACTTGTCATGCCACTTGCTCCTCTGGTTTTGGACTAATATCGTATGTTGGATGGAATATTTCCTGATTTCATCCAACTCATTCAACTATAGGGCTCGTTTCTTCTAACCCTCTTCCAGGTCCAATCCTAATTTTGTGGAAATACGAAAGGTCCTTACTTGGAATTCTATTTGTAAAAGTACTTGTTTCCTGTAAACTAGCTCATAAGGGGTATGCCCATTGGTATTTCTCCAGGTAGTTCAGTATGCCCACAAATCCTCTAGGAGCCTATCATCCCAATCTCGATGATGTAACTGAACGGTCTTGGTAAAGATGGCTTCCAGAACTTTGTTTATGGATTCTACCTAACCATTGGCTTCCAGGTGGTATAAAGAAGATTTACAATGTTTAATCCCATATTTCTCTATTAGCTCTTTCATCAGCTTGGAAGTTAATTGAGTGCCTTGGTTGGTAACAATTTCACGAGGGATGCCAAAGCGGGTAAATATGTCTTCATAGATGTATTCGACAATAGACTTCTTCGTGGCCCTAAATAGGGTTTTTGCCTCTACCCATTTGGTGACAAAGTCCATACAAACCAAGATATAGTTTTTCCTATGCGACATGGGTGAAATTGATCCTACAAAGTCGAGGGCCCATTTTTCGAAGGGTTTATTAATAAATTTGGCCTATAAATTCATTTTGTTAGCTGACGTAGGTATACCTATCCTTTGGGAACTATCACAACTCCTCACATACTTGGTAGTATCTTTGAAAATGCTAGGCCAATAGTAACCTGAATGTAACACCTTATATGTTGTACGTTTGTCAGAGAAATGGCCACCACATGGTCCATCATGACAACTTCGTAGTATTTCAGGTACCGCATCCTCTTGGACACATCTACGAATAATCAAATTAGGACCTATGCGAAAAAGAACATGACCAGCCCAAGAGTAATCAAATGAGACGGTAACTTCCTAGTGGACAGGTAGTTTTCCATATCCACAAACCATAGGGTATTGATAGAAAGGGAAAAGAGGTGCTCATCTGGGAAACTATCATCTACAGGGATATCATCATTTACTACATTATCCTTTCCAGGTTGGTCAAGCACAGTAATATTAAATTCTTGCAATAACAAGAGCCACCTAGTCACTCGGCCATTAGTTATAGGTTTATTCATGAGGAATATAATGGCGGAATGGTTGGTGTGTACAAATACTTCATAAACTGTAATGTAATGAAGAAATTTGTTAATAGCATGAACAACTTCCAAGAATTCCTTCTCGATGACTGTGTAGTTCAACTCGGCAGGGGACAAGTTCTTGCTTATAAAATAAATGGCATAGGATTGTTGGTCCTCTTTCTTCCCTAATACCCCTCTGATTGTAGTGTCAGAGGCATCCATGGATATATGAAATGGGAGAGTCCTATTGGGCCTTCTAAGAACTGGTGCCACAGATAGTTTGGCACTGCTCAGTCCAAACAAAATCAACATCTTTTATCAATAATCCAAACATAGGTGCAACAATCTTTGTAAAATTTTCAATAAACCGTCGGTAATATCTGACATGTACAATAAATATTCTCACCTTTTTCTGAGTCTTGGGGTGTGGAAGTGTAATAATGATCTCAATCTTTGCAGTATCGATTTTTATTCCTTCAGATGAAACATGATGTCCTAGAACCACTCCTTTAGTTAACAATATTTTGCATTTTTCATGGCTTACAGATAGGTTTATTTCCTCGCATCTAATGAGGAATTTTTCTAAGTTGTCTAAGGCTTCTTGGTAAGTGTTTCCATAGACTGTGAAGTCACCCATGTGGACCTCCACAAAATCATGAATAAGATTGGAAAATATCCCTAGTACTTCTCGTTGAAAAGCGGCAGGGGCATTACACAATCCAAATGGTAAGACCCTATAGACATAGGTTCCCCAAGGACAAGTAAAGGTAGTCTTGTCCTGGTCCTCAGGTTCTATAAGAATCTGAATGTACCCTTTGTACCCATCTAGAAAGGAGAAATACTTCTTTCTGGACAAGGTATCTAGAGCTTGGTCAATGAAAGGAAGAGGAAAGTAGTCTTTCAGAGTGGCCTTGTTGAGTTCTTGGAAATCAACACAGAATCTCCATTTCTCGGTCACTTTTTTTGGAACCACTACAAGTGGGGATACCCACTTACTGTCAGAGATGGGATAGATAAATCTGACATTTAACAACTTTTGGATTTCCTCCTTGACTATATCTTTGAGTGTTGGGTTCATCCTTATCTAGGGTTTCCTAACAGGTGTTACCTCCCCCTGGGTGTATATATGATGGATGCATGTGTGAGGGTGTACACCCTTCATGTCAGTGTCTTCCCAGGAAAATTCTCCTGATTGTTCTTTAAGGATATCTAATAATTGCTTTTGTTGGTATGTATCTAGCCCGGACTTTATATGTAAAAATTTCCCTGGACTAATCTCATAGGGCATAGTATAAGACATGGTAGACTTGTCTATTTCGAAAATAAAATATGTCAAAGACAAAATGGATGGGTCTAATTATTCTTGAAATTCTTCCCCAAACATTTACTCAAATTGGGGAAACGACTGTGGAAAATCCACACATGTCATGGCAGAAATGAATTTGTTTATCACATTTTCTATTGTGTGCTCCTGAAGTGCCCTTTCATGGTCACTAGGCAATACGGGTTCTTCCCAGTCTTCATTCTCATATGGACATTCAAGCCACCATAGATTCTCCATAATAGGTTGAGCTGGAGGGTAAATGGTGAGCTTCTGGATAGAGAAACCATTTGAGATGGTCATTTCTCCTTCTCTATAGCCAATAAATGCATTGTTTGTGGCTAGCCAAGGTCTTCCGAAAATAATGGGATGGCCTCGGGAAGGATCTTTTGAATGAATGAGAAGAAAATCTATGGGGTAGTCCCATGAGGCTAAAGTAACCATGACATCATCTAAAATCCCTTCAAGTATAACCCTAGTCTTATCTACTAATTCCAAAATGGTTGGGGTAGGCCGAGGAAGAGGTTGTAACTATAATTGTTCCAAGGTAGTAGCAGTCATAACATTGATGGCTTCCCCTAGGTCTATGAGAGTGTTTCCAATGGTGACCTCATTAATGGTTATAGTCACTACGGGGTTTCCTGGATTCCCATATTTTGCTAGCTTTGGCTGCTCTGATATGTACTCAGAGAGTCCTCCTACCAAGTGTACTGTAGGAGGGTCCTTTTGCTTCCTACCTCGCTTCTTGATACACAATTCTTTGACTACCTTAATGTAGATTGGAATGTTTTTAATAGCTTGAAGTAGGGGAATCTGGACACAAATATTTTTCAACTTATTCAAAATGTCAAATTCTGGTCAGGTGGTAGGTTTCTGGATTACCAACCGGTCTAGATAAGGAGTTACCTTCGTAATTTGTGAAGGTTCATTTTGGGTAAGCTTGGGTTCTCAATTCCTCGGGATAATAACATCTTCCCACCTAGTTTCATCCGTGGGTTGTTGGGTGGTTTCTTCTTCTTCTTCTTCCTGGCTGACTACTGAAGGTCTCTGCCTATCCAGAACTTTTCCCGATCTTAGTTGAATTTCTTGTAATGGAATAGGAGTAATGACATATGTCTGGAAGGTCTGCATCTCAACATTGTTAAGAGGTTGAGGGGGCTTATTATTGGGATTCGACACTGGTTGTGCTAGTAATAGTGTCGGTTTTAGGGAGCTTGCATTTTGAAATTGTAGTGGTTGTTGTTATGGGATAGGAGGTAAAGGTGGTGGAATAAAACCTGGCAGAAGCTGCGGAATGTTTGATGAGAACTGAGGATAAGGATGGTTGTACATAGGGATAGGTGGAGCTTGAGGGTTTCCTTGGTTGTGTCCTCCCCTCCATCCTTGAATCCAAGGATTTTGGTACTGAGTAGACTAGTTTTTCCAACCAGGTGAGTTCCACTATTGTTGTTGATAATAGGGTGGAACTTGAGACTGTAGATCCAGGTATGTGGGTTGATTCCTAGGCTACCATGGCCTCCTAGGTGCATAAGAAGACTCCCCAGGATCTCCACTCCTATAGATGTCTAATAAATCGAGAAAGGATGGAAATTTCTCAATTGAATGGTCTTCTATACAGAAGCCACAAACTGAAATGTTATCTAATGGGCATTCCCTTGAGGAATGCTTCCTCCTCATTGTTGCATTTTCCTCCTCTTGTTTCTTTTTGAGTTTAAGGGAATCCAACTGGGAACCTATCGTTCTTAGGATGTCTATCTTGAAGTTTTCTAGAAGGTTCCCTATCTCTTCTCTTGTAATACCACCTGAACTAACTAGTTTTAAGCTTCTATTGTAAGGGTACTGAACATTCTTTCCTGTTTTGGCTCTACTCCTTGAGTAGTTTTTACAGATTTCACATATTTCAGCAAATGGTTTATGAGAAATATCACTTGATGCCATCAAGTTCAACATCTCTAAATATTCTTCTGAAATTCCCTTAAGGAAAAGAGCCCTAGCTGCATCCTCTAGGAGGTCATGGTATTTTGACTTCTCGGAGATATAACCAAATCTTTCCATATAGTCTTCAAGGGTCTCGTCTTCTAACTGTTGGACTTTAAAGATGTCATTACGAGACTCTTTGGTCTTGCAGTAGTCTTGGTACTTCTTAATAAATATGTCTTTCATGGATTCCCAAGACCTAATATTGGATTCTCCCAACCCCATGAACCATCTTAATGTAAAGTCTTTTAGGGTGGTAGGAAAGAGTTTTAATTTATGGGCATCTTGCACATAGTTGTAGCTCCTACATAAGATGTCAAATTCAAATAGGAGGTGTCTAGATTTTCATTGTTTTCACTATAAAAGGTAGGCAGTGCTAAGAGAGGAATATTCTTCATGTTGACATTTGGAGTGGTGTCTAAAATCAGAAATTTGAAGGTAGTTTCGGTTTGGTTTCCAATTTCTTCTTCCTCCATGTGTCTTACATTGTTATGGTCCTCCTGATCACCCATATGGCTTGGTTTCCAAAAAGAGAGTACCTAAGTGGTTTTATCTTTGAGGAGAACAAATTTGATCTTTGATGAAAAGTTCTTCCTACTGATTGGATGTCTGGAACTCTACTCGATCCAATTGAGATTATCAGTGCCAAAGTTTCTATGTCAATTTGAGAGATAATTACATTGGCTGAGTGACCAAACAAAAGATTCACCTGTTCAGGGTCTGTGATATCTTCAAAATTAGGATTTCCTGGTGGTGGTGTAAAAGAAAAAGTTGTATTGTTTGGTTCTGTGGAAGGCTCGAGTGGTCTTGCCTCCTGTCCCAATATGTTTGATGCTTCAATTTCTTGTTCTATAGTGCTCCCTATGTTAGTCTTCTCAGAGACTATTTTATCTCTTTGGGTTGAGCTAGCTCCTGTTTTTCGGTATCGGTCTGCGAATTTTATAAGTAGAACGTTCCTTCCCCCCAAAAGATCGGAAGGAACCTTGGTTGAAAGGTATGATTTTGATTTAATTTATTTGCCTTGTGGGTATCTAGGCCTATTCATGAAAGAAATCAAAAACAAAAGGAAAAATCTACCATTTGATTCCTAGGTCTATTCATGAAAAATAAAAAGAAAAAGAAAAACTACCATTGGGTTTGGGGGAACTTGCTATAGAAGATGTGCAGGTTCTTACCTCTCGTATTAAAGTTTCGCTTCCACCAAACTAATGCTAAGGTCTAGAAATGGTCTAATTCCTAATCACTTCTTACCTCGAGACAACTCCCTGACAACGGCGCCAAAATGTTAGGTGATTTATATGTGCTAAAAAGACACTAAAATACCCTGAATTAAATTTTCAACCCGGGGTAAGTAAAATTAGAGTTGTAGCAAAATATATGCCAAAGGTAAAAGGTTGGTAGGAATATAGTCTAACTAAGGAAAGAAACTATCTAAGGCTAATTTACTCAAGAAAACCTATCTAATGAGAAAACCCTACTAAGCAACTTGAAACTAGGTAACCTAAGTACTTTTGAGCCAAGGATCGATGGATAGTTCCTAAGAAAGCAAATGAAAACTACTAAGCATAATAAGCAAATGACAAAAGAAAACTTCTTTAACTTGCCAACCTACATTCAATGAGAAACTACCCTATGAAAGAAAATAAATAAGCAAGTAAGCAAAAACACCTATCTAACCTATTAAAGAAAATAGACAAGTAAGAAAAGACACCTAAGTAACCTACTAAAGAAAAATACAATTAAGAAAAGGAAACTTACTAACCTACGAAAGCAAATAGACAAGTAAGCAAAGACTTCTCATTGAACAACTACCTAGCCTAAGAGGCAAGTGGACTAAATGCCTAATACAAAATTGTTTCTAATGCATGAAAGGAAATTTAAATGATCAATGCAATGCATGAAAGGAAATGTAGTCTATTTAAAGAAAGAAAGACTAACAACTAATTCTTGAGCAAACTGTTATCTATCAAAGCAACAATAAAACTATTTTCTAAACTATGAAAGCAAGAAACTATCTCTTCTAATCTACGAAAGAAATAAACTATCTTTAATCTATGAAACACTCAAATGTAATGTTGGTGGTTATGTGAATGCCTTCAGTGGTGATGGATGATATCTCGATGACACTTGACAACAAAGGACAGTTCTAATGGTATAAGCTCAATACTAATTTCAATGGAAAAATGAAAGGTGTGAAGTAAATAGTCCAATGAAAACTTAGCCATGATAAAAGTAATGTTAAATACCTGTTGGCAACCAATTAACATTTTTCCATTGTCTTATAAGCTTCCTACACCAATGTTTTGCAAACATCAATTTTTCGTCGCAATTTTCAAATAGACGACATTTTTATTTTCTGCGACATTCGCACATTTACCTTCGTCTTGTTTTCACAACTGTAAGCGTGAAAACTTCGTCTTTCGAAGTCCCATCAAAATCACTATTTGAACTGTCATTATCTCTTTTGTCGATATGCCTATTGCGCTTACCTTTTGTTTATCATTATACAGCTGGCAAGATCCTCTGATCAGTACTCATGCTTCGATTGATTGTGTAATGTGGTTTCATTCAGTTTGTAATGCATTGGCATTTGGATTTGCATTTTATTTGACATACTTAACCTTTGGTTTCGTAAGATACATTGGTGTTATGGTTAAATCTTTCATATGTATCTTTAGTATGATGCCTATGTATATGTTTTCATAACTATTGGTTGGTTGATTATATGAATACACATTGGCACAATGGTTAAACTATTGATTATATGAGCAGATACATTGGCGCATAGTCGATTTTGGTTTTGATTTATATGTGGGGTGTTTAAAACTATGGCATAATGTTTGCGCGTGTTTGTTTATACATTGATTTCATTGGTTGGGCAAATGATTTGATTGTTGAACTATGGAATAGTGGGTTGAACAGCTATGAAAATCGGTGGTTTTACTTTGGCAATAACTATTTTGCATGGCAGGGATGAGCTCCACCACCTTCGCACGATGGCATTTATGCCTATCCCTTATCCCCATTCACTTCTGTTAAGCCCTAATATTGGCTTATTACCACTTAATTGGGGCATATTAGATTAGTAATGTTATTTTATTTATGTCGTCTTTAGGCCATTAGTTGTAATTTAGATTAGTAATGTTATTTAATTTATGTCGGCTTTAGGCCATTAAACCTCCTAGTCTCCTATATATACCAAGGAGACATTTTTCATTTTGAATCATCTTGTACTTGAACATTTAAGTGGGGTAAAAGGAGGTTACCCCCTCGAAGAGGCTTATTATCTGAAATTATCTCTTTTTCAAGGCGTTGAGTACTTTTCCTGAGGTTTTTCTATGCTATATTGATGTTTGGTTCTTAACATATGGTATCAGAGCTCAAGGTCTTGGGGTTTCTCTGCTACATCTGAGACACCGTGGAATTTTCGCTATAACTTTTTTTATAAAACGTTTCAGAAGGAGCGGCTTGGAGGGTATTTATAAGACAGATCAAGGTACGTTGGGTTAAAAATTCAGCTCCTGAGGTCTTATACTTTCGAAGATACAGCTTGTACAAGATCGGGTTCTGGAATCATCCTCAAATGAGTCATTGTGGGATTTTTGCTATAAAAAAATTTCTGTGATGTTTCAGACCCTGAAATCTAGAGGCCATTTATAGAAATTAGAATTTTAGCTGTGGTAAAAAGTTCATCTTCTGTTTCATCTTAAATTTGTAGATACACCCTGTGTAAGATAGGGTATTTGACTAGTCCTATTGACTAGTCTCAAGAAGGTGTTCCGAGTAAAACAATCATAAATTCTTCCTAGAGTATCCAAATTGTGTGGGACTGGTTGCATTGGATCGTGGACAATCTTTAGTATTTTGGGTGCGAGTTTCAGAATTTTATATCAATTATTTTGTGTGGGGCATACTATACAAGTGAGATCTCCTGGAAAGGCCAAAAATCAGCAAGTTGTGGGGAAGTTACCGTAAATTCCACTTGGCACATCCAATTTTGATC
>ML784388.1:276393-295502 GCA_009831015.1 Picea engelmannii | reverse complement strand
GAACTTGACGAGGAAGGAAAAATCATATTGGAGCCTGAATCCATCACTGACACAAGAATTCGCCAACTGAGGAATAGATCCATTTCAGAGTATCTCATTAAATGGAGGAAACTATCGGCTGAAGATTCCACTTGGGAAGATGATTCTTTTATACAGAAGCATCCAAAGTTACTCAAGCGTTGCGGACAACACTTGTCTCAAGGGGAGGGGCATGTTAATCCCTAATATTGTCTTATTACCACTTAATTGGGGCATATTAGATTAGTAATGTTATTTTATTTATGTCGGCTTTAGGCCATTAGTTGTAATTTAGATTAGTAATGTTATTTTATTTATGTCGGCTTTAGGCCATTAAACCTCCTAGCCTCCTATATATACCAAGGAGACATTTTTCATTTTGAATCATCTTGTAATTGAACTTTTAAGTGGGGTAAAAGGAGGTTGCCCCCTCGAAGAGGCTTATTATCTGAAATTATCTCTTTTTCAAGGCGTTGAGTACTTTTCCTGAGGTTTTTCTATGCTATATTGATGTTTGGTTCTTAACAACTTCTGTTAGCTCGGGTAGCTCTGCTCCTGTGTGTGTTATGATCCAAAACCTCGGCTTACCATGAGCTCGGCTCCATGGCACCAATCATGAGAATCGAGCCAAATGGAAACCAAGCCTTGTTAATGTTTGACAATGCCCGCAAAGACCTAGAGGATAACGGATGGCTCACCTTCGTGCAACGATTTGAGGGTTTTAATCTCTGTGTGGCATGGCAGTTTGCCCTAAATTTCGATGGCTGTAGAGCCAAGGTGGGAGACATCCAGTTGGAAATCGACGAGGGATTTATCAGTTCTGCTATAGGGATACCATCCTCGGGCCAGTGTTGGTTCAAAAATTCTAAGGTCGAGGAAGTTACATGGACGCTACTATTTGTCTCGTGCAAAGTCACCTCTTGTGACAGAGGTATGCCCATCTCTGCACTTAAAACAAGATGGCACGATACTTTGATGGTATTCAAACAGTTCGTGACCTGTGAAGGTCGATACAGACTCATTTTCCTCTACCACCTGCATTTGTTAATGAACTTTATGGGATACCCATTGAATTTTCCCTTTTACATTCAGCGTAGCCTATATAAAATGTCGAAAAGGTTTAAAAGGAAGAAGGTTGATAGTAGCCAGTTCCACCATGGGCTTATTAAGCTCATCATTGTTTATCATTTGAGTTTACATGGTGATAGCTGGAGAGCTTTCGTCGCTCGAAATGGTTTTGAATACTTGGACCCTATACAGGTTGACAAGCCTGTGGTAACTGAAGCCAAGGCCGAGCCACCTGTGCCCTTCCATATCCTATTTCCCTCTCCTAAGCCCTTGGCAGACCCTGCTATTGATTTACCAGACGTTGAAACTGAGAAGGCCAAGACTATTAAAAGGCCTGTGAGCAAAAAGCCCAAGGAAAACCCTACGGCTTATGCTAAGGGTAAAAAGAACGCTACGATGATTTCAAGAATGGCTAGGAATAAGCCTAAACCCTCTGTTGAGTCAAATCCTATCGTCCTAAGTGAGGATTCAGACTCTGACATAGAACGTTTTTTAGCTGATGAGTACCTTTACTCGCAGGGTTTATGCCCAGAACCACCTTATGATTTCGTGACGAATCTTCCCCCCTGCCTAAGAAACAATCCCAGCTACCCTGGTATTAAATTACCTAACGAAACCCTCAACGGTATGATCAAACCCTCGCCTGCTCTGTCAAACCCCTCACAGTCTTCCTGTGACCAATGCGACTTATGGTTGGAACGATACTACATCAATGTTCCTATACTCCAATCAAAAATTCAATCGTTGGAAGATCAAATTGCAGTGCTGACCAGCCAGAGAGATCAACTCCAAGCTATTGATAAAAAGCAGAAGACGACATGCTCCATCCTTTTCAAGAATGTTGAATCGGCCACAGCCATTATCAACTCCCAATTTTCGTGATCCATCCATACAGGTATGAAATTTGGTATTGTTTTAGTTTTGTGAGTGATCAAGGTTGTATAATGATTTGAATTATGTTTTTAAATAGCTCAGTCTCTCGTTCAAATGCCTCTGTCATTCGATGATCATCCTGTACATTGTTTTTCTTTGCTAAAAATAAATTGATTTTTGTTTTAGATACATGAGTTGATCATTCCCAGTATAACCATTGATAGATTTTTATTCGATTTGAATGGTTTTCATGTGGATTTGATTCGTTGGTTTTCCTGATTGAGTTAACGAGATTGAGGAGTTTCTTTCGATTGAATTCGTTTTGTATTTACTCTGAATAGGAAGTTTTTCTCGCTCAATTTAGAGTGCGATTATGTTTGGATTCGATTTTGTTATGATTCGTATGCTGTGATTGGTGAACGATTTTAATGAGTTTGGTTGTTAATATCTTGCGATATGTGTTTCATGTAATCTTCTGAGAACAGGAATACAACTCTGTTCATTTCCAACTTGGGAATAACGACTCTATTTTCATGAAAACAATGCTCTCAGTTAAGCCTATGCAAATACGCATGAATCGTGGAATGGATTTGATTCATGACAACTATGATAAACCCCAACCAATTGATTCGCTTGATTGGATTGTTGTTAGTTCAATCATTTTCATGAGTAAGATTTGTATTATAAACGAATGCTCTGTTTGATTTTAAATTTGCAAAGTGAATTGATTGACTGTGTTATCTCTACCAAATCCGGTTACAATTTGTTTGAATGGAACGATTTTGGTCAAGGTCAATCGATCTTGTTTACCCCAATTTGCAAAAACAAACGATCGGATATCTCATACGAATTCTGTTACACCCTGTTACGATCTCGTTTGTGGACAGTTACGCGCCAGTGTTGGTTTAATTCGCTTTTGTATAAATCGTTTGTTATGTCGTTACAACTATAACGAATTGTAAATGTTTTTGTTTGGATTCGTTCGTATCTCCTGTTTAAACATTACCTATGATTTGTTTTGGTTATATCGGTTTCAATTGGATATCAAACGATTTCTCAACAGTTAATCATGATCATGTTCATTCGATTTTGTGGTAACAAAAGAAACAGAGTACACCTGTCTCTGTATTCAGTTGAATGATTTTTTATCCTGTTTGATTTCGAATGGTATAACAAATTCAAATTAAATGATTCGTTTTCAAATAACTATTGGATGTCAATTAAATTGAATTCTTTAAAATATTTTCAATCGATTGTAATGCTGAGTATGTGTCTTATTTAGACCAGCTACAGAATCACAAGATTCTGTAGCTAGTCTATAGAATTAGATTTTTATCATTTATTAATAAAGGATCCTTCTAACTTGTCCATTTTTGACCTGTTTCAGGTAAATTCGAATTGCAAGGGACATGTTGGGCAGTCTAAGGGATATTTGTGTGTTTTAGTTTTATTGTAGTTTCTTAGTTTAGTTAAACTTGGGATATCTTCCCACATTTATGTAAACAGTTTTGATAACTTCCACAGGGAGGTTTTACCATGTGGAAAACTTATAAATACTTATTATTTTTGTAATAAGGATCATCCTCATTTGTGGGAGAACCAAGCTATGGATTTCTAATATAAACTAAGACAGAAGTTGATGTTCTGCTACAAATTTCGCTTTCATAATATCAATCTTTTGTTTCATGTTTATGTTTATCAATTTGCATTTGATTAGTGACTACTTTTGCTATCATAGTCTTTCGCAGAATGATATGAATTAATTAATGTGATCCATGTCTAATTTCTTTCAACATTTATAAACACAACAATTACTTGGTTCAGTTCATGAATGACAGATTTCTCTTCTTCATCAATTGAATTATTTTGTATAAGTCTTTGCATATGGATTTATCTAATTGTAGAGATTTATAAATCATATGATTGTTGTGATTTTTATGTCTTGTTTGTCCTATAAACACACTTGAAGAAGCACTGCAACTATCGTTTATGAGAATCTCTTGGACAATTCAGTGCGGGTTTTCTCCCTCGGATCTGCTAAAACAGTCATCATACACAGGACAAACCTGGAGTGTTTCCAGGTTAGTTTGTTATTTATTTGTTTAGTATATTTATTAGTAGTTTAGTTAGATACATGTTTAGTTAGATTTATATTTAGAATTAGTATATTAGTTGTTAGTTAGTTTTGTTTTATTTCTTGTTCATAAAATCATAAAATCAACAAAAATATCTTTTGTTGTCTTAGGGCAGAATATAAATGAATTTTTCAGGTTTTATTTAAATCTGTAATTTGTAGATATTGTATATTTTGTGAATAAGTTATATTCCAGTTAGTAGTTAGATAGTTAATTAGTTAGAGTTAGTATAGTAGTAGTTAGTAGATTGTATATATAGAATAGTTAAATTAGTTTTGTTTGTTTTAATAATTAGTTTTAGTTTAATTTGTTTTAATAATTAGTTTTAGTTTAGTTTGTTTAATAATTAGTTTTAGTTTAGTTTTTTTTATTTAGTTTTAGTTAGATTAGTTATTGTAGATTAGTTTTCTTTTGTTTTCTTAGGACCTTAGATCGAATAACGGAGCTACTAAACCCGTCAGGGTGGTTCATCCCAAACGACTTGGGTTATTATACAACCCCGGACCGGTTCCACTCTCTCAGTTGACGGACGGTCGATTTCGCCCGTCAACAAATGGCGCTAGAAGGAGGGCCTTAATTTAATTAATGGCACGAGGTGGTCACAAGACTCCTCCACCCCCTAATCGATCACCTATAGTGACTAGAAGCCATTCAAACGATAATATTCCCCCTCAAACAGAAACTACTTCAACCGACGATCCACAGATCACATTTGAGCCAGCAACCCCCAATCCTACAGGTGGCGACATACAAGATATTGTCCACCAATATCTTATAAAAACACATAGTTCCCTAGCTCATCTGAGGCAACCAAACCATCCGTGGGGTCAACCTTTGGACTTCTCTGATATCAGAGAACAATTAGGTGACACTAATCCTACTGTGAATCCTTCAGATCCAATCCTAAATCCTGTTGCAGGAGGATCTGGGATACCTCCTTCACCACCCCCATCATATCCTTCCTTTTCTGAAGGATATTCCTCTGCCGAAGGCAGTTCCCCTTCTCAGCCTTCCACACCCACTACATCAATGGAAAATCAGAACAACCCTGCTAGACCCTGGCTTGACTAGGATGTCGTAGTTGTGCCTGGAGCTCAACATCCTCTACCTAAGCACCCAGAGAAATGGCTTCCGAAGTTTGATCCTGACTCAAAACAGATAGATGAAGATCACATTAAAAAGTTCATGTTAGCCATAAGACTCCATAATGTCGAACATGAAGACGTTGTTTGTAGGTTGTTCCCTTATACTTTTGAGGGTAATGCATCCACATGGTACTTTTCCCAACAAACCCATACCATAGTGTCTTAGGAAAAGTTTGAGTCATGCTTTTTGGAAAAATTCGGAGACGGTAAGCCTCCGGAAGTCTTAGTCATGGATCTTTCTAGCTTAAAAATGAACCCAAAAGAAAAGGTTAAAGACTTTAATCAAAGATTCTTGACACTCAAAAACCGAATCCCTACAGATTCTATGCCTGTCGAGAGTCTTATAATATCTTAATACACTAAAGATTTACATCAAAGCATAACTATTTGGGTTAAACGATCTAAGAAAGCCACGTTGTTAGAGGCCTTCGAGGAGGCCAGCCAGATTGAAAAAGAAATACTTAGTCTTAAGGACTCTACTAGCAACGAAACTGAGACTAGTTCTTCTTCCAAAAAGAAGATTGAAATTCTCCCCAGACCCACTCAAAGTAAAACACAACCTAAAAACTCTGATTTGGAAAACTTAACTAAAGTTATTCAAAAACTGTCAAATCAAGTTATAGACTTAAAAAGGTCAACCGAAGAAGCTTCCTCGAGTAAAGGACCCTACAAACCCCCTTTCCGGAAGCCTTTTCCTACCAACCGACCTAACCCGACCACCGAAGGCCTTAATCTAGAAAGTTTGCAATGTGACCTTCAAACAATTCTAGAAGCCCAAGATAACTTGATGCCTCCTGAGATTCCTGAGGAGGTAGTTGAACAAGAGACAGTCCAAGAAGAAGAGTCTTCTCCAAATATTTTTGGACATTTCTCGGATAGCATATTTCAAGCTAACTTTGAGACAGTTCACCCCTACAATACCAGGAGTAAGACAACAAATAAACCTTCTTCCGAAAATACTACAACTTCACCTCCAAAGCAATCTAAATCAGTCGATACTAAACAGAGTAATGTGAACCCCAACTTAGATTATGATATTGTTGAAGATCTTAAAAAGGTAAGGGCTAACATTTCTATTTATGAGTTATTGAAGTTTCCGTTTTTGTTACAAAAAATGTTGCAAAATATCTCAGAGAATGGAAAAAATGGTAATTCTAATGGTAACAAGGTTCTGCAAAACAAAGCTCCCCAGAAGACTTCCACTAAAAATAATCCCGATCCTCAAGATAAAGGAAGACTTCATGTAAGTAATGTAAATAATGTAAATAATGTAGATAAAGTAGTCGTAGAAACTGCGAGTAAAAAGCCACATGCTACCACTCTTAGCACTCGCAAAAATGTACCTCCTTTCCTTTTAACTTTCGAGATTTTTAATAGAAACGTGCACAATTGTATGGTAGACTCAGGGGTGTCATCCAATGTGATGCCTTGGTCTGTCTGCCAGAAGATTAACGCTGAAGTTAATCCATCGACTTTAAAAATCATACAACTTGATCGAACAAATGTCAAAGTTATAGGCGAACTAAAGAATGTGCTTATTATATTATCGTCTAACCCCAAGGTTCGTCAAGTTATTGATATAATCGTTGTGGATATTCCAGAAGTGTATGGTCTGTTTTTAAGCAGGGACTGGTCAGAGTAGCTACATGATTACTTCATTACAGACTGGTCTCACCTATCACTTCTAGAGAACGACAAGCCTAACAAGATCAGGGTGAATCGTGGATGCTACCTTAAGTTCACAGTCACATATTTGAACGATCCCAACGAACCATATACACCTTCTGTTGATTCAACTGAAGTACAAGGGATGGACACCTTCTTTGGAAATTTCATGGCCGAGGCTTCACCTATCACCAATCTAGAACAACAGTCCGATATTGTATAACATATGCAGCCAATAGCTTCCATGCAACGATCCCATGTGCCCGATGCAAATAAAATCTGGTCTCTTTATTTTGACGGGTCAAAGTCTAAAGAAGGAGCTGGTGCAAGCTACATCATTATTGATCCAGAAGGTAATAAAACATTGAGGTTGGAATTTGAATGTACTAACAATACTACAGAATATGAGGCTTTACTGCAAGGTCTCAGAAAAGCTTCTGATATGAACATTCAAAATTTAACCGTCTTTGGCGAATCTGAAATAGTGGTTAGACAGGTAAGAGATTCTATCCACTGTCTTTCCCCGCATCTCAAGAGCTACCAGTCTGAGGTATGGAGTTTAATGAATAAATTTCCTACTTTCAATATAAATTCCATTCCTAGATTAAATAATGTTGAAGCAGATCTATTAGCTAATGTAGCCTCTAAACTTCTTCCTGTAGAAGGCTTGTCCCCAGACGCATTCTCCGTTGAGATGTTGTTTCGACCATCTTTTCCTGACAACATCACAAACTGGAGGGTCTTTGACGATGATCAGCAGATCATCAACTTTCTGCACATGGAAGAAACCTTTCAAGGCTCAGTGATAGACGAACGCACGCACGACAACAATTTGCATGATTTTACGGTAATACTTGATCCGAAAACTCCTGAAGCTCTATCGGATATGGTAAACTCAGTCCCAAAATCTGTAATTAGATTAGAGAAGTTTTATGATTTTCAAGATAAATTTAAAAATATGGTCAATTGTAAAACCAATAGTTCCTCGTTATCGTATGAAAAAGTAAACCTAGGAACTAATGAAAATCCTCAGTATATTAATCTAGGGTTGGGATGTTCTCAACAAGAAAAAGATGCATTCATTAAATTGTTCAAATAATTTAAATATGTCTTTGCATGGACGTATGATGATCTCAAAAATTTCGATCCTAATATCATACAGCATGTCATCCCGATGAAGCCCCAAACTTTACCCTTCCAACAAAAACTGAGGAAAATGCACCCTAAACTGGAACCGACCATCCAAAAAGAATTGAATAAGCTCCTTAATGCTAAAATAATTTTTCCTGTTAGGCACACTCAATGGGTTTCTAACCTTGTCCCAGTTCGGAAGAAAAATGGGGAAATCCGACTCTACGTAGATTTCTGAAACCTCAATAGAGCGTCTGATAAAGACAACTATCCTGTCCCTCCCATGGAATAGATCCTTCAACAGGTATCTGGTTCCGAGAGGCTATCCTTGTTAGATGGTTTCTCTGGATACAACCAAGTCCTGATGTCTCCACCAGACCAACTAAAAACTACCTTTCGTACCCCGTGGGGCACTTATGCTTATCGTAAAATGCCCTTTGGATTGATTAATGCCAGTGCCACCTTTCAGAGAGCGATGGATATCGCTTTCCGAGGCTTAATCAATCAGTCCGTCGTAGTTTACTTGGATGATGTGACTGTATATTCTAAAAACAAAGACGATCATCTATCTCACTTACGAGTCGCTCTACTGTGATGTCGTAAATACGACATCTCTTTAAATCCGAAAAAATCCATCTTTGCAGTAGAATAGGGTAAACTCCTAGGATTCATTGTGTCTAGTGAAGGAATGATTATTGACCCCGAAAGGACTCAAGTCATCACAAAAATCCCCCCTCCTACATCCAAAAAATCCATGCAGTCTTTCTTAGGCCAGATTAACTTCGTGAGGAGATTCGTCCCCAGTTTCTCCGAAATGGTCAGGCCTTTACAAAATTTGATTAAGAAAGACAACCAATATCACTGGGGACCCCTAGAAAACCAATCTTTTAATGCGATAAAGAAGGCCATAATAGACGCTCTGTCTCTCATGAGCCCTGACTTTTCCCAAGACTTTACACTCTATACTTTTGCATCTGATCGTTCCTATGTCGCCGTCCTAACTCAGAAGAATACCAAGAACCACGAAGTACCCATTGCCTTTATGAGCTCTTCTTTCAAAGGCGCTGAACATAATTACCCAGCGGTTGATCGGCAAGCATACGCTGTTTTCAAAGAAGTTAAACACTTATGGTCTTATCTTTTGAAGTCAAGGACGAAAGTCATTGTCCCCTACCCAGCTGTAAGGAACTTGTTAGTGCAGAAGGAACGAGGAGAAAAGAGAGCCAACTGTGTCATCTCCTTGCAGGAGTATGAATTAGAAATCACCCTAGCTCAGATTGTGAGAGGCCAAGGGTTATGTAAGTTGGTAGTTGATTCAGAGACAGGACAGCAAGAAGAAATCGATACGTCAAACCTAGGACAATCCGATCAAAGTCTGATCTGTTGCGCACAAAACCTTGTTAGTCCTTGGTACGACGATATTAAATTATGTATTGAACATGGGTCAACACCTCATCACTTAGATCCCCCTAAGAGAAGAGCGTTAATATTAAAGTCCACCTCCTTTCATTTGGTTAATGGTATACTGTTTCATCAGAATTTTGACGGCGTACTGATGCGTTGTCTTGAAAAAGACGAAGCTGAAAATGTCTTGCTAGAGTTGCATGCAGGAGAAGCTGGTAGTCATTTTGGTGGTGACACCACTGCTCATAAGGTTTTACAAGCCGGTTATTACTGGCCCACACTTTTTAGATATGCCCATACCTTGTGTCGTAAATGTATCATCTGTCAAAAAGCATCGGGGCGGTTACAAAAACCGACCTTTCCTTTGCAACCCGTTTCAGTAGATTCTCCTTTATAGAAATGGGACCTCGATATCATAGGTCCAATAAAACCTCCATCCTCGCAACAAAACAAGTTTATTGTGACACCCACAAATTACTTTACCCGATGGTCTGAAGCTGCTATGTTAAGAACTGTCAATACTAGTCAGGTAGTTGTCTTTCTAAATCCGAATATCATCACTCGTTTCGGTATCCCTGACTGTTTAGTTTTCGATAATGATTCTTACTTTTCCTCTCTTGAGATGAGCGAGTTCGCTTTGGAAAAAGGAATTAAGCTGAAGTATTATGCTAGTTATTACCCTGAGGGAAACGGATTGGCCGAATCAACAAACAAGAACTTGATCAAAATCATCAAGAGAACGGTGGTTGAAAATCACAAGAATTGGCACAATGCACTGTTGAACACACTGTGGGATGATAGAGTAACGCCAAAAGATGTTGTAGGTAACTCCCCCTTTTTTCTCATTTATGGCAGAGAAGCAATTCTGCCACCTCACATTCTTCTTCCTTCACTTCAGCTATCACAGAATGTTCAAGAAGAAGATTGTCCCCCTTTAGAAAACTGAATTAATGCTTTGATGAAGCTAGAAGAGGTTAGAGACCAAGATAAACGTAAGTTAGATAAACATCAACAATTGGTTAAAAGATGGTTCGATTCTAATTCTGCTTCTGATAGGAATTTTGAAGTAGGTGATCTCGTCTTGAAGTGGGACAAACCACATGAGGGAAAGGGTGAACACACGAAATTTCAAAACTTATGGCTTGGACCATTTTTAATTGCCAATAAGTTGGGTCCCAGTTCTTTTCGATTGCAGAATCTTGAAGGGCAACTTGACACCTATCCGGTGAATGGCCAAGCCTTGAAAAGATACTTTGCTTGATGACTACCCTTGTACATTATGTAAATACTTTTCTTTTGCTTGTTTTTTAGTTTGCTTTCTGTTTTTTATTTTGATTTCAATTTATCAGTTTGTGTCTTTGGAAATACACATACCTGTACACTGAAATATTCAAACAAAGACAATAGAAAATTTCTTCGCTGAAATAACTTCTGAGAAACCAGTACAAACATCAATGGTATATTTCTGAAATTTATATCTGTGTTGGAAATGTCTGTTGTTTGAAAGAAGTTGACTGATTTCGATCTCTGAGCTAAGCTTGTCATGATCATCTATTATCTTTTTACGTTGTCCCTATTCCGTAAAGGAATGACTCAGAAGATGTATCCCTGTCTTAGGAAGTTCTTTTTGTAAATAAAACATCTCTGAATCTAAATAGAGCACAGTCCTAACAAAAAAAAAAAAAAATCCGATGAGGTCTGAAAAAATATGTTAAAATATAAAGATTTTCAGCGTCACCCCGCTCAAATATATATCTATGAAAAAATAAATAAAAATAAATTATGAATAAGAGCTATGGGAAGTGCTTGTAAACCCGCCAGGATACTGAATAGGTCTGTTGGCAGCGGGTAAATGCATGCATGGCGCCAAGACAACTTCGTCGGGGTACTGAACAGGCCTGCTAGCAGCGAAGAAATGTCATGGTATATGAAAATTCACAAAAAGAAACCTCTTTAATGTCCTTTATTCTGATCCAGAACTTCTTGGTAGGATACAGATGTCAGAGTGGGTTAAATGGCAACCCTGCCAAGGCTATGGACGCCTGCTGGCAGCAGTGGCTATGCCAACAGTATTGGAGATTTTATCTTTAATATCATGACTTGCTGATCTTTAGATTGTTATCAGTTTTCATCTTTTGAAACACTGCTGGAATAGTTGGTTAATGATGATGTTTATACTATTTACTGGTTGTTATTTTTGAGTTGAAATTTTCTTTGTTGTCCTAATCTGAATTTGTTTCTTTTGGCAGAGATAACTGCTTCTCCTAGTGTGTTGCCATTGTTGGCAGCCAATTAACATTTTTACATTGTCTTATAAGCTGCCTACACCAATGTTTTGCAAACATCAATTTTTCGTCGCAATTTTCAAATAGACGACATTTTTATTTTCTGCGACATTCGCACATTTACCTTCGTCTTGTTTTCACGATTGTAAGCGTGAAAACTTCATCTTTCGAAGTCCCATCAAAATCACTATTTGAACTATCATTATCTCTTTTGTCGATATGCCTATTGCGCTTACCTTTTGTTTATCATTATACAGCTGGCAAGATCCTGTAATCAGTACTCATGCTTCGATTGATTGTGTAATGTGGTTTCATTCAGTTTGTAATGCATTGGCATTTGGATTTGCATTTTATTTGACCTACTTAACCTTTGGTTTCGTAAGATACATTGGTGTTATGGTTAAATCTTTCATATGTATCTTTAGTATGATGCCTATGTCTATGTTTTCATAACTATTGGTTTGTTGATTATATGAATACACATTGGCACATTGGTTAAACTATTGATTATATGAGCAGATACATTAGCGCATAGTCGATTTTGGTTTTGATTTATATGTCGGGTGTTTAAAACTATGGCATAACGTTTGCATGCGTTGGTTTATACATTGATTTCATTGGTTGGGCAAATGATTTGATTGTTGAACTATGGAATAGTGGGTTGAACAACTATGAAAATTGGCGGTTGTACTTTGGCAATAACTATTTTGCATCGTAGGGATGAGCTCCACAACCTTCACACAATGGAATTTATGCCTATCCCTTATCCCCGTTCACTTCTGTTATCTCGGGTAGCTCTGCTCCTGTGTGTTATGATCCAAACCCTCGGCTTACCATGAGCTCGGCTCCATGGCACCAGTCATGAGAATCGAGCCAAATGGAAACCAAGCCTTGTTAATGTTTGACAATGCTCGCAAAGACCCGGAGGATAACGGATGGCTCACCTTCGTGCAACAATTTGAAGGTTTTAATCTCTATGTGGCATGGCAGTTCTCCCTAACTTTCGATGGTTGTAGAGCCAAGGTGGGAGACATCTAGTTGGAAATCGATAAGGGATTTATCAGTTCTACTACAGGGCTACCATCCTCGAGCCAACGTTGGTTCAAAAATTCTAAGGTCGAGGAAGTACCATGGATGCTACTGTTTGTCTCGCGCAAAGTCACCTCTTGTGACAGAGGTATGCCCATCTCTACACTTAAAACACGATGGCACGATACTTTGATGGTAGTCAAACAGTTCGTGACCTGTGAAGGTCAATACAAACTCATTTTCCTCTACCACTTGCGTTTGTTAATGAACTTTATGGGATACCCATTGAATTTGCCCTTTTACTTTCAGCGTAGCATATATAAAATGTCGAAAAGGTTTAAAAGGCAGAAGGCTGACAGTAGCGTGTTCCACCATGGGCTTATTAATCTCATCATTGTTTATCATTTGAGTTTACATGGTGATAGCTGGAGAGCTTTCGTCGCTCGAAATGGTTTCGAAGACTTGGACCCTATACAAGTTGACAAGCCTATGGTAACTGAAGCCAAGGCCGAGCCACCTGTGCCCTTCCATATCCTATTTCCCTCTCCTAAGCCCTCGACAGACCCTGCTATTGATTTACCAGACATTGAAACTGAGAAGGCCGAGACTATTAAAAGGCCTGTGAGCAAAAAGACCAAGGCAAACCCTACGGCTTATGCTAAGGGTAAAAAGAATGCTCGGATGATTTCAAGAATGGCTAGGAATAAGTCTAAACCCTCTGCTGAGTCAAAGCCTATCGTCCTAATTGAGGATTCAGACTCTGACATAGAACGTTTTTTAGCCGATGAGTACCCTTACTCGCAGGGTTTATGCCCAGAACCACCTTATGATTTCGTGACGAATCTTCCCCCCTGCCTAAGAAACGATCCCAGCTACCCTGGTATTAAATTGCCTAACGAAACCCTCAGTCGTATGATCAAACCCTCGCCTACTCTTTCAAACCCCTCACAGTCTTCCTGTGACCAATGCTACTTATGGTTGGAACAATACTACATCGATGTTCCTATACTCCAATCGAAAATTCAATTGCTAGAAGATCAAATTGCAGTGTTGACTAGCCAGAGAGATCAACTCCAAGCAATTGATAAAAAGCAGAAGATGACAGTCTCCATCCTTTTCAAGAATGTTGAATCGGCCACAGCCGTTATCAACTCCAAATTGTCGTTATCCAGCCATACAGGTATGAAATTTGGTATTGTTTTAGTTTTGTGAATGATCAAGGTTGTATAATGATTTGAATTATGTTTTTAAATAGCTCAGTCTCTCATTCAAATGCCTCTGTCATTCGTTGATCATCCTGTACATTGTTTCTCTTTGCTAAAAATAAATTGATTTTCGTTTTAGATACATGAGTTGATCATTCCCAGTATAGCCATCGATAGATTTTTATTCGATTTGAATGGTTTTCATGTGGATTTGATTCGTTGGTTTCCCTGATTGAGTTAACGAGATTGACGAGTTGCTTTCGATTGAATTCGTTTTGTATTTACTCTGAATAGGAAGTTTTTCTCGCTCAATTTAGAGTGCGATTATGTTTGGATTTGACTTCGTTATGATTCGTATGCTGTGATTGGCGAACGATTTTAATGAGTTTGGTTGTTAAGATCTTGCGATATGTGTGTCATGTAATCTTCTGGGAACAGGAATACAACTCTATTCGTTTCCAACTTGCGAATAACGACTCTGTTTTCATGAAAACAATGCTCTCAGTTAAGCCTGTGCAAATGTGCCTGAATCGTGGAATGGATTTGGTTCATGACAAATATGATAAACCCAAGCCGATTGATTTTCTTGATTGGATTGTTGTTAGTTCGATCATTTTCATGAGTAAGATTTGTATCATAAACGAATTCTCTGTTTGATTTTAAATTTGCAAAGTGAATTGATTGACTGTGTTATCTCTACCAAATCCTGTTACAATTCGTTTGAATGGAACGATTTTGGTCAAGGTCAATCGATCTTGTTTACCCCAATTTTCAAAAACAAACGATCAGATATCTCATACGAATTCTGTTACACCCTGTTACGATCTCGTTTGTGGACAGTTACGCGCCAGTGTTGGTTTAATTCGCTTTTGGTATAAATTGTTTGTTATGTCGTGACAGCTATAACGAATTGTAAATGTTTTTGTTTGGATTCATTCATATCTCATGTTTAAACATTACCTATGATTTGTTTTGGTTATATCGGTTTCAATTGGATATCAAACGATTTATCAACGGTTAATTATGATCTTGTTCGTTTGATTTTGTGGTAACAAAAGAAATAGAGTACACATGTCTCTGTATTCGGTTGAATGATTTTTTATCTTGTTTGATTTCGAATGGTATAACAAATTCAAACTAAATGATTCGTTTTCAAATAACTATTGGGTGTCAATTAAATTGAATTCTTTAAAAGATTTTCAATCGATTTTAATGATGATTATGTGTCTTATTTAGACCAGCTACAGAATCGCAAGATTTTGTAGCTAGTCTATAGAATTAGATTTTTATCATTTATTAATAAAGGATCCTTCTAACTTTTCCATTTTTTACCTATTTCAAGTAAATTAGAATTGCAAGGGACATGATGGGAAGTCTAGAGGATATTTGTGTGTTTTAGTTTTATTGTAGTTTCTTAGTTTAGTTAAACTTGGGATATCTTCCCAGATTTATGTAAACAGTTTTGATAACTTCCACATGGAGGTTTTACCATGTGGAAAACTTATAAATACTTATTATTTTTGTAATAAGGATCATCCTCATTTGTGGGAGAACCAGGCTATGGATTTCTAATACAAACTAAGACAGAAGTTGATGTTCTGCTACAGCTTTCGCTTTCATAATATCAATCTTTTGTTTCATGTTTATGTTTATCAATTTGCATTTGATTAGTTACTACTTTTGCTATCATAGTCTTTTGCAGAATGATTTGAATTAATTAATGTGATCCATCTCTGATTTATTTCAACATTTATGAACACAACAATTACTTGGTTCAGTTCATGAATGACAGATTTATCTTCTTCATCAATTGAATTATTTTGTATAAGTCTTTGCATATGGATTTATCTAATTGTAGAGATTTATAAATCATATGATTGTTGTGATTTTTATGTCTTGTTTGTCCTGTAAACACACTTGAAGAAGCACTGCAGCTATCATTTATGAGAAGCTCTTGGACAATTCAGTGCGGGTTTTCTCCCTCCGATCTGCTAAAACAGTCATCATACACAGGACAAACCTGGAGCGTTTCCAGGTTAGTTTGTTATTTATTTGTTTAGTATATTTATTAGTAGTTTAGTTAGATACGTGTTTAGTTAGATTTATATTTATAATTATTATATTAGTTGTTAGTTAGTTTTGTTTTATTTCTTGTTCATAAAATCATAAAATCAACAAAAATATCTTTTGTTGTCTTAGAGCAGAATATAAATGAATTTTTCAGGTTTTATTTAAATCTGTAATTTGTAGATATTGTATATTATGTGAATAAGTTATATTCCAGTTAGTTGTTAGATAGTTAATTAGTTAGAGTTAGTATAGTAGTAGTTAGTAGATTGTATATATAGAATAGTTAGATTAGTTTTGTTTGTTTTAATAATTAGTTTTATCTTAGTTTGTTTTAATATTTAGTTTTAGTTTAGTTTGTTTAATAATTAGTTTTAGTTTAGTTTGTTTTATTTAGTTTTAGTTAGATTAGTTATTGTAGATTAGTTTTCTTTTGTTTTCTTAGGACCTTAGATCGGCTAACGGAGCCGCTAAACCCGTCAGGGTGGTTCATCCCAAACGGCTTGGGTTATTAGACAACCCCGGACCGGTTCCACTCTCTCAGTTGACGGACGGTCGATTTCGCCCGTCACCAATACCCTGCATATTCATGTATAAACCATCAACAACATAATGAGATTATCATTATATAACTAAGAAATTTAATTGCATTTTAATCTATGAAAGGAAATTGCGTAAAGGAAAACTATGTTATGTCTATTCTAATCATTCAAGCTATGATGAATTAAAAACATAAATTAAACTATTATATCAAGAAGTAAATTGACAATTACATTAACCAATAACGAAGCAAATGAAATCTATCTAAAACTGAAGTAAGCAAACTATAACTAAGAATGGGAATTAAATCTATCCATCCATCAACATCCCTATCAAAGAAAACCCAAATTAAAACTATGTTTTGTTCTAATTAAAAATCTATTCTAAAATTGACTGTAAAATTGTAAAAGAAAGCAAGATTTAACATTTAACTGCATAGGAGGGTTAGTAAAGAGAGAGAGAGACTTTTTAATTGCACATGGAATTAGTAAGGAGACTTGCAAGCCTATTCCTAGTCTATCAAATCAACACATACTATCACATATCATCATCTAACCTGCAAAAGAGAAGTAAAACAATGAGCTACAACAAACTAATTAATTAAATAAAAACATGTACATACAGGGAATAAGAAAGAGCAATTTATATTACGAAATGCATAAATAAACATAATAACAATAACCAGACTGTTGGTGGGCCCCCCAGCAAGTCGTGGATACCTTCTACAATCACACCACGAACTTGAACAAGCCGAATTCGCCATGAAAGTTAAAAACACAGTTCTAGCACTATTTCTGGCAATGTGAAAAATCAAAAATAGAGTACAACAAGTTTATCTCCAATTTGATGGTTCTTCTACTTGCTTAACAATCTAATGACCATCCTTGTAGTATTTATAGGTTTACAAACCAAGTGGTCGACCACAGGAGGGTGGAACCATCTCTAAATTCGGCAAAATACAATAAATGCGGCCATAACTAACAAAATAGAGGAAGTAAATAATCGCCCTCTTTGGGCAACTGAAATTGAGTTGTCTTGAGCTTAGTAGCTGGAGGAGGTGATGATAAACAAAACCCATGTCCTCGATTTGTCCATCACTGGTCGCCAATACCATAACCGCCAACTCGCCTTGCATTTTTTTGCAATACTGGGTGTTGGAACGAGTGTTGGATCGGGTACCAGAACAAGTGTTGGATCAAGTGCTGGATCAAGTGTCAGATCAAGAAACATGGTGCGTTTTTCCTTGTAATAGTAGAAAAACATGAATTAACTCTTGGAAGCATAGAAACATGATAAATTAAACTTGATTTAATCATAAAACACGAATTACGTGTACCTTATGCCGATTATACCATTTTATTAGAAAATTCTTCAAAAAGCTCCTTTGAAAGATGAAAAATGCATATATACATATGAAAAAAGTGTATAATAACGTCATGACAATGATTATATCTCGGGCCCAACAGGGCACTTAGATTACACAAACTTATCCACTCAACAGGATACTTAGTATGCCATGCACTATTATCCCTTTGTTATACTTAACGATTAAACGGGCTACTTATTATGCCATGCACTATTATCCCTTTGTTATATAAAGGGTGACTCTAGGACATGGTAGTACCGATCAGGACCAACCATCATATGACTTCAGGGGTCACATTAACTATCATATGGCATGAAATTTTCTCATAGCCTATCTCGAGACCCAACTGATGTGGGTCAGGTATTGTCCAACTTGCCCACACCATGCAAACTTCTAATATATACTATGTTCATCCATTAATGATTGTACTTACCAATCATATCTCTTGTCCGTTCACATTTAATTGATGTTTGGAGACAGAGCGGGAAAAATTATCCCACGCTGAACATTTTTATCCCCCATAGCAGGCATAATTGATGTCTTGATCGAGACAACGCGAACATAATTAGCCCAAGATGAACATTTTTATCCCTCATAGTAGGAATAATTGACATATCGATCGAGACAATGCGAGCATGATAATCCTGTGACAAACGATTTTACCCCCCTAGCTGGCATAATTAAGGCCCAAATAGGTTCCAAATGCACCTATGACACAAAAAATTGCTGACATGGAAGTGCCACAGAGGTAGGCCTGGAGGAAATGGTTGTCATGATGGTGATTTCATCGGTCTTGAAAACCTTCAAATCTGATTCAAAAATACGAAATACACTAAACTACGTCATATGTCCTACAAACGTCGGGGGACCAAGAAAGAATATAATTAAATTTTGAGAATTAATGGGTAGCGTCCGACGATAAGGTGGATTTTGTCTGTAATGTCAGAACGCCCCATCATAATTTAACACAGTATGTAGTAGTGCAGGTAGGATCAACATTGAACCTATGGCCCTGATACCACAATGTAATATACCGAATACCCCACCTGGGCATTGTCACTAAAAACCTGACTTCTGTCACTAACTGAATTTTCAAATTTTCTCCAATTTATCCCATTATCTCTATGATACCATTAATTAATTAACCAACTAGCCTTCATGAAGGGTCATACCTAAAC
>ML784388.1:247271-265534 GCA_009831015.1 Picea engelmannii | reverse complement strand
CATTTCTTCCGTGAAAATTGTCCAAGTGACGAGCGATTTGCGGGAACAAAGCCATCAATACCAAACAAATTGATTAGGTTCTAAATATAAAGAAGCAATTCATACCTTTTGTGTATGTGGCACATTATGGAGATCAAAGAATTTCTCCATTTGAAGTATCCATCTGATTGGGTCCTTGCCATCAAACTTCCTCATATCAATCTTAGGAACGTGGTTGGTCTTCAAACCAAAGTTGGAGTTTCTCCATTCTTGATTCACCTTCCTTGTGTCCTCATCATGAATTTCATGGGATGCATTTTCACTTTTGGGTGTCTTCTCTATTACGAAATTTCTCAATGACTCATTTCAGGATGATTACAGAACCCTATCTTGTACAGGATTTATCTCCGAAAGTATAAGGCCTCAGGAGCTGAATTTTGAACCCAACGTATCTTGATCTGTGTACTAAATACCCTCCAAGTGGTTCCTTCTAAAACGTTGTAGAAAAAACGTTATAGTGAAAATGCCACGGTGTCTCAGATGTAGCAGCGAAACCCCAAGACCTTGAGCTCTGATACCATATGTTAAGAACCAAACATCAATATAGAATAGAAAAACCTCAGGAAAGGTACTCAACGCCTTGAAAAAGAGATAATTTCAGATAATAAGCCTCTTCGAGGGGGCAACCTCCTTTTACCCCACTTAAATGTTCAAGTACAAGATGATTCAAAATGAAAAATGCCTCCTTGGTATATATAGGAGACTAGGAGGTTTAATGGCCTAAAGCCGACATAAATAAAATAACATTGCTAATCTAATATGCCCCTATTAAGTGGTAATGAGCCAATATTAGGGCTTAACATGATACCTAATCTAAACTAAGGTCACACAACACACAACTCAGGACAAGGCCAATGGCACCAACTCTAGCAATAGTTCCACATCACAGCCTCTCATTCCCCACAACCTGTCCCACCCAACGAATTGTACCCCTTCACTGCTCCACAATCCTTCAACTATCCCACTTCCCTTCTAGGGATTCAACAATAGGATGTATAGGAAGTCTCATAGCCCCATGGCACTTGGGAAACAATGTTGATTTAGTAGTTATAACACCCACTAAGATAACACACAAGGAAACCTATTCCTGACAATTCTCTCACCCAAAGAGAATGCTCCACATGCATAACAACTTTATTCTTCAACCCAAACCACCAAGGATTTAGGGTAACAATAGTTCCATAACTCACACTCTCCAGGAAATTGTAAGAATGATGGAAAGAATGGGAGAATTACACTAAATTCCCCCTTTAAATATGCATGTGCCCATATTGACACATGGAACTTAGGGAACTAATTTTTCCCCCATGTGTAATTGTTTTCCCTCACTTAGGAACTTAGGATAACATTATATCATAAGACTTTGGACTTTAGGAATATATTATAATATTCTCTTGGCTTAATTCCCCTTGACATAGCCCCTTTTCTTAATCCCATAGCCCCCTTTCCCTCTCATGGAGGCCTATCCACCCTCATACTCTTTCATCTGACTTAGTCTATAGCAGTGATGTATTTTATTAATATATCCAAGGGATTACATTTTATAATGTTAACTCATAGTTCTTTCAATATATAGGCTCTATGACATAATAATCACGCAGGCTCTCTGGACCAAAACATCCTGGCTCACTAGTCTATAAAACATATGTATATTTACAACTAGGGGTTAAGCCTAGGGGTATTACATGAATCGTAGATGGATTGGTGTATATCTCTCTCTCTCTCCATTTTTCTCCACTTTATTGTTGGGGTCTTTGTGTTTGCATCTTGGTAGTGAGCATTCTTGAAATAACCACTTTTTGGTATTTATTTTGGATTAACTATTTCCGCCAATGTCTTATTGAGGCACTCATCAATACAGTCCTTCATTGGCATGATGGGATGTCTTTTTTAACCCTTAGCATGAATATTTCCTCTTCAATTTCTTTAAACTTAGAGTGTATCTTCTCTATTGTTTCTAGGTGGTCTTCATTATTCTTTACAAAAGTAACAAGCCACCACTTAATTTCTTCCTCCGGAAAATCAGTGAGTTCAATGAACTCACTATCCCATGATGCTTTAGTTGCGCTTAAATCTGTTTATAATTATTCTTTTTTTATTATTCAAGAATCTATTACAAATTGTGGGCCTTCAAGGTCCTTAAAATTTTCTAGTGCTTTTAAGAATAAATTTCTTCTTTTATCCTTTACTCTAGTACATGCAACAATTGAATTGCTTAAAACTTGTATCCTTTCCATGCATCCTGATTTTAGTTTTTTTATTCTTCGATTTGAAGGTAACTACTACTAATTTATGTCATAGTCACTTATACTTGTTACCCATGCAATGAAATTACTCAAATAATTTTTATAGTAGGCTCCATCATGCTCCAAATCCTTTTGCAAATATTTCGTTAGGATGCAAATTCTTAGAGATAGGTTCCTTGGACTTGTAGTGACTTCCCATGCTTGTGAAATAGTAGTAAGTCACTTATTAATATTTTCTGCAACATACAATCTAATTCCATTTAGCAATTTGGCAGCCTTTATTACCCTTACCGATGCTCCAAGTGTACTTGGAGGCATTTGATTAGGTTCAAAAATGGCCAATGGATTTGCAAATAATGGCTTAGGACATAATGCATCCTCAAGTTCACCTATTCTTTTTTTTCAATTTGATATTTTCCAACTCTAGCTCAAATATGGAATGGGCAAGAGTGTCTCCAACAATGATATGTAGTTTAAGGAGTCTTGAGGGTTCGACTCCTGATACGTCTACTTTTGAACTCCATGTTTGAGTCACTTTCTTACTTTTAACATGGATTTTCTCTATTTTCAATTTTTTCTCTTCTTTATAGCATTGTGCAGTGTCAAAGACTTCTCTTCAAAACTTGTTTGTTTCTCTTAGGCCAAATCCTCTGCAATTAGCGAAATTTCAACAATTCTAAGTGCCATCCATTTAGGCATCGTGACTTTGTCTATTTCCATATCAACTACGGTATGTGGTCTTTTGAGTCCCGTGAGTCATTTCTACTTGGTATTTTATTTCTTTCCTGTCGAGATACCGCATGTGCTTTTTCAATATCAACATGGGTTGGATCTTCTCCATCATCTCCTCTAGCATGTCCTTCATTATTATTTTCTCCAGTTACATTTGATTTATGTTTATTTTTTATAGAGGAGGAACTCCTACGTGAATGGGGAAGATAAGAATATTGCTCATTGGTTGTGTATTTTCCTCTTTTCCTTGTTCTATTTTTTTTTTAAGTTTTTGTACTAACTTCCACGACAGAATAATCATTGCATAAATGGATGCCAAGTGTTCGAAGAACAATCCTTCAATGTCTAAACCTCTCGAGAGTCACTCATTCCTTTAAATTGAACGGAGTATGTATTTCAAAAATTTCCATTAAATGTGTGGAATTGCTTACAGTAATGTTGGAAACATGTGAGGGTAATAAAATACATTTCTTATTTATTTTTCTGTCAAATAGGATGGACCATGCCTTGTATTGTATAAAAATATCTGAAACAAGATACATGTCACAAACAAACGTGGGAAGAAGAAGAGGGGCTTCTTTACAACCATACAATATAATGTAAGTACGGTTGTCTTCATAGAAACAAACTCCCTTTCATTGATAAAATATTCCGCTTCTTGAATTATCATTCTAGGTGTGGCTCCAGTCAACATATATCTAAATTCCTTAAGGAATTTATATTGAATAAAGCATAAATGGAAATGTGTCTTGTGTTTCTAGAGAAAAGGGCATCAGAATTGAATTGTTTCATTATCAACATCTAAATTTTCTCTTAGGGGAAACCCCTCAAAGAAATTACAGTAGGCGACTGCCAAGACCAGATACAAGGACATGAAAAATCACCGAGTATTTAAATAGTTGGATAGATAAAATAAAATCTCATTTGAGATTACCTAGCAAATAATTTTTCCTATATATTGATGCACCATAAAGGAGTATGGGTTATTTGGATGAGATTGAGAGGAATATGTTGATATTATGGTAGTTGCGAGAGGTATTAACCTCCACGTGTGACCCTGACAAGAATAGAATATCCTGGGAAGAAAGAAGAAACCCTAAAGCATTGGACATAACCCTAGAAGACAAGTCAGCTAAAGGAAATATTTAATATCGAGCTTTTAGCTTCCAGAATGAGAAGTCGTCCCAGACAGCTAAGGAGGAGCAGTATAAATACATGATTCCAGAGCTCATTTGGACACACACAACTCACAACTGCATAAATTTAGTTGTGCACAAGTCTGGAGAGTAATTGCAGCTATAACTACTGCAACTTGTATTTTCGGTTTCAATCTTGGACTCTCTCTTGGTTATGGTTTGGAATTTCTACTTGGTATGCTAACTCTGGAGACTGATACACTACCTTGATTGACTATTAGGCCTAGGGCTTGCTTCCATAACTATTCTTTGTCAATGTTAAGGTGTGTGGGGGTGGCGTCGGCCTATGGTTGGGTGACAATGTTGCGATATTGTCTATGGTTAAATGATCACACCTATTATTTCTAACAGGTTATGGGTCCACACTATCTTCAAATAATCTAACCATTGGAAGATAGATTGGGAGGATTTTCTCAATTACATTTGCAGTTGTAGTCAAAGTTTTTGATGCAACAATGAACCGTAACCCTCTTGTTGAGGGACCTTAAGTGAAGATAATGACCTAATTCTGGATAGCTTAGTGCGCCCTAACCTAGCACACCTCCTGGTACTCTCAACAAGCTAAGACGTCAAGTTTGATTTTTTGGTCAAATTCAAAGGCTGACTAAGTCAAAGAAGTCACCGCCTACTCTATGAAGCCAGAAAACAAGTTAGAAGGGGCATCTAACTTCAGAGCATGGAAGACAATGATTGATCTCATCCTTGCCAAGAATAAAGTGTTGGATATTGTGAAAGGAAAGATTGTGGAGCCATAGATTGAAGAAGTAAAAGAGAAGGAACCTCAGAATGTTTCAGTTATGGAGAAGATCAAAGACAATGACATCAATTTCATGAGTATCATAGTGGACTCTGTAAAATACCACTTGATACCCTACATCTCTCATCTTGACTCATCTAAGAAGATGTGCGATTCCCTAACTAACCTCCTCTTAGTCAGAAACATGGGACAAGTAATGAATCTGAAGAATGAGCTCCGCGACATGAAAATAAAAGATGAGCACACCATAAAATCATACCTCGTGAGAATATATTAGTTAAGATATCAACTACAAGCTATTGAAGAAATCATTTCAGAGAAGGAACTTGTAAATATAGTACTCAATGGTCTTCCCGAGACATGGGATGCATTTTCCGCAAGAATGAACACAAGAAAGGAGGAACCCACATTTGAAGAAATTTGGACTTGATGTGCACAAGAAGAATCAAGGATTAACACCAAAGAGAAATCCCAAAATAAATACGATGATGAAGCTTTCACAACAAAGTTCAAGAATTTCAGGAATAGGAAGAAGTTTGTCTCAAGGAAGAAACCAAATCAAGAAAAGGATATGTCAAAGATACAATGCTTCAACTATAAAAAATATGGTCACTACAAGAACCACAATCCCGAGTTAAAGAAAAGGAAGGAAACAGACGAAGCAACAATTGTCGAAGAAAGGGAACCCTCAAAGAAAGTCAAGCAGGATAAAACAAACTTCTTCTTTTAATTCAAGGTAACATTATACTTCAAAGCTATTGTATATATCATGTTTACATAGTTCTTGTACATATCATGTATATATATTTCTTAGAAGTAAATATGCTCAAGGGAAACAATACCTATGAAATAATAAAAGGACAAGGATTGCTATTACGATGACTACAAGTCAAGCAATAAACATGAGAAGATGAAGTATGTTGACAATATTTGTCAACAATTCCTTTGGAAGCTATTGTACAAGTAAAAATTGCCAGATAAGCCGAAATCCAAATCAAACCTAAAGAGACCGAGAAGAAGTCAAAACAAAGGAAATTAGAAGAATACTTGTGACACCTTGCAGAAGGAAATAAGAATGCATATGGAAGCGTGGACTATCTTAGATGGAGGGAGATGATTATATAATTCCAAAATAACAGAATGCATTGATGCATGAAGAAAGTATTAGGAGGGAGCTAATCCTAAATAATATGATCCATTAAGGATTATGATGTATCTATCCATGTTCCCATTGAAAGTAGCAGCCATAAAAAGAAGAACGTGTTCAATTTGACTTTAGAAGAAGTCTTCTTCGAAAAGAAGACTTAAAGTATCATTGGTTGTCCATCTACATCCATGATCCTATGATGGAAAGAAGAAGTTGGAATTTGCAGGGCTTGGAATCTATAGAAGAGAACCATGAGGAAGAACATTAAGATTCCAAGAAAGAAAGAAAAAGCCAGAACAACTAGTTATTATACCGAGAATCACAAAGACTACTATCTTGGTTTGAACTCACTAAGAAGCAATCGAGAAGAAGAAATGGAAGTTATGATAAAGAACAATTTGAAAAAGACTTATGAATGAAAGCATTGCAAGATTCATAGGTTCTTCCAAAAGGAGGGAGAAGACTATGACAACAACTTGTTCTAGATATACCTCTTGTAGTATCGATGGATTGGAATTTACATGTAAAATATTGTTCTTCCCAATAAAGAAAGTGAGAAAGAAGCTTATACCAGAAAGAGACCCATGTATGCAGATATAAGAATACCTTGGATGGATTCAAACAACTTGATGCAAAGTATCTCATATACAACAAAAGCGTGGTGAAAATTTTCTATGAGAGAGATAGTGTATCAAAATAGTTACTTAGAAGTCTGGGATGATGGATTGCTAATCCATGGAAAACTCTCATGATGTTAGAAGAAGTTCTACTTGGATATGTTTCACTTTGATTCTTGCCACGATGTCATGAGCTAGAAGGAAACATAAGTGTTGAATTAGACCATGATATATTGTAATGATCAGAGCTATATGAAGCCTTCAGAGAAAACCAGTGTTCCATGACAGACCGAAGTACATTGATATCAAGAATTACATTCTCTGTGATGAAGTCTAGAAAAGAGACGTAGTTCTCCAATATATCTCCACAGATGAGCATATAGAATATATTTTGGTAAATCCTATGTCTAAGATGAAAAAGTTTGCGTACTTAAGAAACAAGCTGGGGCTCATGGAGACAACTTCCTTATTGAAAAAGGAAGAAATTACTCCCAGGTTTGGAGGGAGCACTGATGTGTTATTGATTTATGAACAATCATTTTTCAGTTCGAAAAATGGTCCAGGATGAGCAGTTCCTTTCTAGTTCGGAAAGTGGTTTGAGATTTCTGACGAACATGCATTTTCTAGTTCAGAAAATGGTCCATATCGGATAATTATTTTCATAATGAAAATGGTTCAATAGATTATTGATGTACCATAGACAACGATTCCCCGTGTGGCCAATGTGGGGGAATGGTCTAGGACAGTCATTCTTCTTGGAAGTCACTCTGAGTAGTGGTCAAGTAGAATGGTCTGCCTCGCTAGGAATTCATTCTTTCAAAATTCACAGTTGTGAGAAGTTTCAAAGAATTATCCATTTTGGAGGTTGGTGCAGGATATTCATTTCCATTAGGAAATGGTCTGGATAGTCATTTCCTAGGGAAGACTCATTCTATTCAAGTTTCACTATGATTAGTGCCAGAGGAATGACCTAGTTAGGTGAATGGTCTAGGTTCAACAATCAGGGGAAGGCATTCCCTAGGTTAAACTCATTCTCTCCAGGTTGCACTATGACTAGTGTCGGAGGAATGACCCAGATAGGTGAATGGTCCAAGATTAGAAATTAGGGACAATTATTATTCTATGCCTGAGAAGAATAGTCTAGATAGCCCATGGCTGATTTTTTACATTATGAGGGAAGATTCTCTTCCAGATCTCACAGATGTGAGTGAAAGAATGGCTCAAATGACTCAGTTTATATCATGATATTATTTTATGCAGGTTGATATCAAATGATATGATTTATATGGATATTGTATGTCTCTTAACAATAGATGTATGCTACTATGGTGGATGTGTTCCATTGGTTGTGGCTATGTGGCGTTGATTAAGTAGTTGTGTGCTACTTGGTGTGGTTGTGTACCACTGGATAGTAGTTGTGTACTACTAGGGATAGACACAGTTGTGTTCTATTGAATGACATTATTCTTCTTTCCATGTAGACTATAAGTGGTGTTGAAAATGATTATCAGCTAGATGGATAGTCATTATGTTGATGGACATACATTCTCTAGATGGAAAATGGTCCAGTACATTTATTCTTCTAGGACGTATGTCTAGATTAGAAGAATAGTCCTTGTATCCCATGGCATGGCTTCCAACATCTGTTGGAATAATTATTCTTCTAGGACATATGTCTGGATTAGAATACTGGTTCTTGTATTGCTCTATGGAGTGAGTGACTTATTCAATATCATGCCTGATTACTCAGATGGAGTATGGCTTTGAGAGATGATGTAGTTGATGCTATCAGATGATATTGATAGTGATGATGGTGCTCGTGATCTAATCATGATAAGCCTATATGTCTATGATGATGCTACCATTTGAATGGTATGTTTGTGCTCAAGACCATTACCTTCAGTACCTCCCTAGCTAGGAGAGAGTGTTGATATTATGGTAGTTGTGGGAGGTATTAACCTCCATGTGTGACCCTGACAAGAATAGAATATTCTGGGAAACAATAAGAAACCCTTAAGCATTGGACATAACCCTAGAAGACTAGTCGGCTAAAGGAAATATTTAATATTGAGTTTTTAGCCTCCGGAATGAAAAGTTGGCCTAGACAGTTGAGGAGAAATATAAATACAGGATTCCAGAGCTCATTTGGACACACACATATTGCAACTATAGAAATTTGGTTGTGCACAAGTCTAGAGAGTAGCTACAACTATAGCTACTGCAACTTGTATTTTCGGTTTCAGTCTTGGACTCTCTCTAGGTTATGGATTGGACTTTCTTCTTGGTATGCTAACTCTGGAGAGTGATACACTACCTTGATTGACTATTAGGCCTTGGGTTTGCTTACAAAATTATTGTCTTTCAAGGTTAAGGTGCTCGGGGGTGGATTCGGCCTATGATTGGGTGACAATATTGCTATATTGTCTATGGTTAAACGAGCACACCTATTATTTCTAACAGAATCATTGGCTAAAAATTCCATGTGAAGATTAAGAAGTACTATAGGTATAGAGGGTAATATAACCAACACATTATTTCGATAAATAATAAGACTAACTAAAGACAATGGAATGTTGGTTTTCCCATTTGAATTTCCAAGGAAAATACTATCTATTTGTGTTATGAATTTCTTTGTGACGGTGTTAAATTATATGTGTGAGATAATGAATCTCTTCTCTATATTTGATATGTTTCCTGCAATTATATTAATGGTTTAAAGATGAATTCCTCTTGGATTTTTGTTAAGCTTCACTTAGAAATTGTTGTATCCATTAATACTCTATGAATTCCAACAACTATGAAATAATCTTTGTCCATTCAATGTTGAATTTCATATCAATGGATTCTGTGAAATGGAGATTGCAATTATTTTGTAGAGTTCTAAATTTATTCGCAAAGAACATAAAAATTGACACTTTCAAACTATTGACATCCTAAACTATCCTGCATAGAATGCTTGAGAGATGAATTGAAGTTGTAAGTTGCCAAATCTACTCTTGAAAGGCCATATGTTGTATCTTATGTATCCCTGGGGTTGCACGTAGTGTATTTCTCTTCCTCGAGGATGTGCATAGGACATATGGGCCATATGCAATTCAAAAACATCCTAACTCTCTTCCACATGTCATTTGATTGGTTGTTCAATGTTTGTATTGTTTCTTTCGACAATTCATTGAGTGTGGGATTCTTATCATCAATAAAATTGTTTTATAAAACCATAAATTCTATGGGATTGTTGTCATCAATGGAATTATTTGATTAAAACCATAAATTCTGAATTGCTTCCTTCCTCCTATTGCCTTGGAATATTGCTCTTTGATGTGTTTGGGTCATATCATGCTTCAAAATATTGTCATTTTTAATTATCTCATTCCCTATGTATCTATGAGGTCACCTTATATATATATATATATATATATATATATATGAATGATTTGAAAGTGAGTCCATCCTAAAACCAAATGAATGGCAATATAGATATATGTAAATGTTTATGTTAAGGCTTGGGAATATGCTCATGATACTTGGAGGTGGGTGGGATCATCTCAAAGTTAGTGAATGGTCATTGAGAGAAAAATTTCACGTTGATGGTTATCATTGTGGTTAAATGATAATGGAATAGGTGAATTCTTGATTTATTTGTATTTAGATTAGTTTGGTAACAATACATGAATCCAATCCATTGAGTCGGGTCATATTTTATCCAAACATTACATAACAAAACAATCCAAGTACAAGCTGCCAATATAGTTTAACATTATTGTCTACATCTCACTCTTGAAAGAACTTGCGATAATTGAAGGAGACTCTAGATTTCCCAAGAATTCGTGTTGGTGAAATAGACAAGCTATAATCCTATCATTTATGGATCAACCACTTGGGGGGCATACTATTTCAATAGATCCAAGTTCTTACTACTTTGTTGGGGTTCAACCACCGTACTGAAACAACCCCAACCAATGCATTTGAAACCATCTTCCAACACCTGGACTTGAACCTGATACATATCAGAGTCCCAAAAAACCAAAAGAGAGTGGTTTTGCCAATCCACTTACAAACCTAAACCCTTACTTTTTGATACATGTCATTCTCATACTTTTTCCTATAAGTTAGAGGGTGTAGAAGAAAATAAGTTAATGGGTGGAGGAGAGAATATGATCTATATTAAAAATTTATAAACCCCTTGTAGTCGACTTTTGTTATGATGATGATGATGATGATTAACGTCCTAAGACCTAATTGGTCTATCAGAACTTAAGAGGTTTAGTGATTACTTGTGATTCTTTAGAATTTTGTTTCTGTGCTCGAATAGAATTAAGAGAATCTTTCCAAGATCACCATACTTTTGTTGAGTTAATAGGTTAGGAAGGTTGGTAGTGTGATCAATATTTTGAAAATGAGATCTAATATGGGTATAGACTGGACAATCTAAGAGAAAGTGATTTTCATCTTCAACCTTCTTAGTGTCACAAAGGTGACACACTCTTTCATCCCATGGTGTTTTAAGAATTGACCAACGCCCAGTTTCATTATGGAGCTTGTGAGAATTTGTTGTTATCTTAGCAATGCTTATTTTTTTCTTTACACTTGGAAAAACAGATAGACAATTTTGATCTTCTAGATTAGGGTTGATTACATCTTTATAATACCTTAATTTTATTTTTTCCTATAAATATTTATCACACCACATTTTTTCCTTAAATTTTGATTTGACATTTTTTTTAATAGTATCTTTATTCTGCAAAATGGTTTCTTCCATGATTCCCCAATAGTTTAGCCAAGACCGAGCAACTTTATGCCATCCTCGCTTGATTCGATGGTGGTTATGACTTGATTTTGAAACAATTTTATGTAGCCTCTTGTCTTCCATGTTGTTTAACTTGTTCTTATACATTAGATATATAGTCATAGACATGCTCTCAATGGGGGAGAGGCTTGTTTCTATGGGGAATATGTGATAGGGCGTATTTCCTTTAATTTTGAGATTATAGGTTATAAGTTTTTTTTGTATTTTCTCTATCTTTCTCCAGGATTCACAAGAGATACTACAACCCCAGACTTAACATCCATAAAGAATAAAAGGTGTAACAAGAGTCTCAAAGAGGATTTTCTTATTATCCCAACTCCAAAGATTAGTTGATTTACAATTGTTTTCAAGCCCATAATAAACTTTCCATCCCCCATTAATCCTTTTCTCAATGTTGTAATTCCAATTGAGCTTGTGGTGAATATCAATTACAAGATATTTGTATGAAGTCACTTCCTCCAAGTTGTTGTTGTCATATACAAAGGTATCATAAGGGATCTTATTGGATTTAATAATCATGACCTTAGTCTTATCAGTATTAACAGTCATATCCATATTGGAGCAAAAATCCTTGAGGATTCTTAGTTGGTTTTCAAGATCATGTGGACTCCTTGCCATAAGAACGATATCATCGGCATAAAGAATAATATTGATGACTATACCAGTGAGAGTAGGGCCGCCACAACCTGCTTTTTCCAAGCATTCTTCTAACTTATCAATGTATATGCCAAAAAGGGTAGGGGACAAGGGACAACCTTGTTTGACTCTGATATTGTAGTTAATCTCTTTTGACCAGCCCTTAGTGTTTTTAAACTTAGCAATAATGTTCTCATACATCCTTATTGCATAAGCTCTCAACTCGAGAGGCACTTTTATCTCTTCCAACCTATTCCAAAGGTTTTTCCTAGGAACCATGTCAAAAGCTTTTCTAAAGTCAACAAAACAACAAAAAAGATTGGTTTTAGTATTGTAGAACTCCTCTGCAATAATCCTAAAGGTAACAAGATGGTCCACAGTTGAATGATATCTCCTAAACCTAGCATGGAATTTAGCTCTTTTACCATGACTTTCTAGCCAAATGATAATCTTCTTTTCCAAAATAATTCGATAAAGCTTGGCTAAAATCGAGCTAATCATAATGGTCCTATAATTAGAGAGAATGTTTTTATCCCCATTTTTAAAAATAGGAAAAATGAGGCTTTGCATCCAGGGTTTAGGGAAGCCCTGCTTGACTACTAAATTGAAGAGCTTGTGTATGTGAGGGATAAGGATTGGCCCTCTGATTTTAAAAATTTAACCTTGCTAGCCTTTGATGTCCTTAGCTTTCCCATTTGCAAGCCACTTGACCCCGAACTCTATTTCATCTAAAGAAAAAACCTCTTCATTTGTAGGGACAATATGAATGGTGTCCATGTAATTGGGGAATTCGTAAAGACTTTTAAGGTAGGAATTCCAGTCCGTTAAGGGAATCCTATTATTTTAGTTAGTATTGCAATTTAGAATTTGACTCGAGAACTTCTTAGGATCCAACTTGTATAGTTGTGAAAGTTTCTCTTTCTTTTTATTGATATAGTGTCTTTTTTTCCTTTTAATTAGGGCTTTGTAAGTATTGATATGATCAAGTTTTAAGGGATCATTGGAATCATCCCTATTGGATTTCCTAGCAATTTTACAATCTTTATCATACCAAGGGTTGGTTGTTCTATTATTCTTTTTATGGGACACCTCGAAAGAGAACTTGTTAATAAAAGTGGAAAGGGTAGTTGTAAAATTATGATAGAGTTCTTCAATGTTGTACTTATAAGTTAGGAGGTTTAATTTACTATTTAAATCCTTTAAAAAAATGTCAAATTTACTTTTGTCAAAGCGCAAATTCATTTGATTATCAGAATTCTTCTCAATGGTGCTCCTATGCATGGAAAATTTTAGAGTTAGGGTTAAAGGTTTATGGTCATTTAAAAGGTCAAAAGTTGTTATTTGGTTGGAAACGGGGATATCAGATATCACATAATCTACAACACTACTACCTAGCCCATGAATACATTTCATTTGGTTGGAGTTTGGCCACTTTATTACTCCATTGCAAATTATTAGGTCTTGAGAGCTGCAGATCTTGACCAACTCAGTACCAAACAAATTCTCAATTAGGTCTTCAGAGCTTCTTTTGTAGCTACTAGATAAAACAAGGTCCTCATCTAGCCATAAAGGATTATGGTTGGAGTCATCACTTAAAAGAGTAGCTTGTTTAGTTGCAGTCCTAGCATTAAAGTCTCCTAGCAAGAGGATATACATTTCATTTGGTTGGAGTTTTACCACTTTATTACTCCATTGCAAATTATTAGGTCTTGAGAGCTGCAGAGCTTGACCAACTCAGTACCAAACAAATTCTCAATCAGGTCTTTAGAGCTTCTTTTGTAGCTACTAGATAAAACAAGGTCCTCATCTAGACATAAAGGATTATGGTTGGAGTCATCACTTAAAAGAGTAGCTTGTTTAGTTGCAGTCCTAGCATTAAAGTCTCCTAGCAAGAAATTATTACCTTCAATTTTCAAATTATAAATATCTTGTTCTAAATTATTATAGGGACAACTTTTATCTAGATTATATTTCTTATAAAAAGTAGAATTAATAGGTGCAAAATAAAAAATTGCTATATACATCTTCTTAGCATTGGTGTCTGCAATTTCTATCCAAATGTATTCATTAAGAGGGTCAATCTTATGAAGTTCAATGTGAGGAGAAATGATTATTCTAATATAGCAAGCTATGCCTCCTATCCCTCTACTGTGGGATTTTTTGTTCCATGCTGACCATAAGACAAATCCTTCCATGTTAGGGACCTTAGACTCCTCATGCTCCCATGTTTTAGCTAGACAAATAATATCAATATCACTCGGGATCCAACTTATCATAGGACCTTTGCGCCATGGAAAGCCATGACAATTCCAAAAAAGTATCCCAAGTGTCCCAAATTCCTATTTATTATTATCCTTCTGGTCTCTATCCCTAACAATAGCTTTTCGATTTCTAATTATTGCTCATTTTCCTTCTTTCCTAGCTTCTTTTACCTTTTGAACTTCCTTCCTTAATTCAGCTTGGTCTTTGAGAATCAAATCTTCATTTATAAATATTCCTGACTCTTTTAAGCTCGGATATTTACTAAGTATGCTATATTTATGGTCATTACAACTTACTTTGACATGGATCAACCTATGTTTGTGATCAATTATTTTTCCTAGCCTCTTTGCTTCTATGAGGTCAGTTGTATCAATTTGTGATTTATTTTTTAATTCTTCTTTCACTATTGCTACCGTATCCTCCTCTTGTTGTTCTTTTATACCAAAAATTATGAGGTTCAAGGCTCTTTTGTTACGCTCATGGTCCAATTCGATTAGCTTATTCATTTCCTTTTTGATGGATTTGATATCCAATTTGTTTTCCATATTACTGAGGGTCAAATTGTTGGTTATTTTTTCTTCTAGCTCTTTAATCCTATCTCTCAAGTTGTGATTTTCTTCAACCCCTCCTTCTTGGGTTGATTGTTTATGTTTTTCCATTTCTTGAATTCTATCCTTCATTGTCTGCAATTCACTCTTGAACCCTAAGAATCTATCCTCTATTTGAGTTTGAATGGTATCTTTAATTTTTTTTATCAATCATTGCGTCTAGCTCTATTTGGAGTTTTTGGTCTCTTTCTTCACTCCTTTTTTCTAATGTTTCTAACTCTATTTGGATTTTGGCATCTCTCTCTACTCTCTTTTTTTCTATTGATTCCATATAATGGTAAATGATCTCTAGGGTGATTTTGGGGGGCCTCCCCTTGTTAGGCTGAGTTTTTGGAATAGGTGGTGGAGTGCTCATATTGAAAAGAAGAGAAAAAAGATATAACCATTATTATTATGAAACTACAGAGATTATTCTGGGTAAAAAAGGTAAAAACTACAAAGATTATTCCCATTCAAAACCCTAGATATATAATGTTAGAAATAAAATATCTCATAAAAATAAATAAACAGAGAAGTATTATTCTCATTCAAAACCCTAGATATATAATCTTAGAAATCAAATATCTCCTTCAAAAAAAAAAAAAAAAGAAGTATTATTACCGTTCAAAACTGCAGAGAACTAGTATACCTACCAGGGAGAAATATTAATTTCAAAACAGCAAAAAAGTAGTATTTTCATTCAAAACCGCGGAAAACTATTATTTCCAAAAACAACAATTAATAGTACATCTATTATAATAACACATTTATTAGCTAATAAGTTTGATAGATAGTTGATACAATACGACACAACCTTTTTCAGAAAATTATAATTATATTTATAAGCCAAACAAATTTTATTTCGTTGGTTTATACAAAGTTATAAAGGTGAAACACCTCTAGGTCAACCGCCTCTTTGGGGACAACATGTATACTATTGATGCATCATTAAATAGGTTGTCCATCCGAGATGGAGTGTTACACATATATTGTTTACTCATTCAAACAATGATAGAGAAGTCGTGCATCGTTTTCATAGTTGTCAATGATATAAGTCGTGCATCGTTTTCATAGTTATTATGAGAGGAGCTGTAGTACTCAATACAATAAAGTTTACGAGTGTACTCACTTTTCAAGGAGATTCATGATGGAGATTGAAAGGAAGAATAAATTGAACGCATAAGTAAATCGATCGGGAAGTTTGTAATAGAAATAAATTTGCCGGAGTTTTGACATGGTTTATTTGCAATAGATTTTCCATTTAATTAGTATAAAACGTTTTATTCAATTGTATAAAATTTAGTTATGAAATCTTTATCAAAATTATAATTTTTTATTAATAAAATTGTTGTTTTTAACATTATTATTATACAATATTAACATTTAAATATAGAATGTTTTTCACCAATTTCATATTAAAATAACTAATATTTTTTTACATTATTATTTTAAACATTTTGAAAAGAATAATTTCATAAAACATATAAACTTATTTGCAAATTGATAAGTGGATGGATTTTTTTAATACAAATTCTATTTAATCATCACATGCTTTTAATGTCACCCATGTTCAAGATTGCAATCTTAGGAATTGTTATGCACATAGAGTCTTTCGTCATGATGCATACAAAGAGACATACATAGAATATGAGGACATTAAATATGTGTTTCAATAACTCCAAGGACAAGTTTGTGTAGAAGAAGGTGACAATAAGACCAAATCTCATCTCCAAGATGGGTTACTCTATAAGCTAGACAAGCTCTATGTTCCTAAAGGAGAAATATTGCAACTTATCATAGAGGGTCACACCTCCAAAGTTTCAAGGAATTTTGGTGTTGGGAAGATAGTTGCCAACTTACATAGGTATGCGTATTGACCTAGAATGCAAGAAGATGAAGATCTATTGATTAGAGAATTCATAGTTTGTTGTACCAACAAACATAGTAAATGACTATACCATCCCTTAGCTATACCTACTAAACCATGGGAGAACATCTCCATGGATTTCATGGGAGGTTTACCAAGAATAAGGAAGGGATGTGAATATTTGTTTATGGTAGTTGACTTGTTTATAAATATGTGCATTCTCATGCCTTGTAAAAATACCATCAAGGGACAAGATGAAACAAACATGTTCTTTGAAGAGGTTTGGGTGCACTTAGGGATACTAGTGAGAATAATATCATATATAGATGCTAGAATTCTCAGTACCTTTTGGACTGCACTTTGGGAGAAGATGAACACCAAGTTGAAGAGATCTACAAATAGATGGATAGACAAAAGTAGTGTACATGAAATTGGTTCGTCTTTTGAGGGGTTACAATGAAAAGCATTCAAGGACTTTGGATGAAAATTTCATTTATATTCAACACTCTTATAATAGAGTATTCCACACTTCTACCAGTAAGTCCCCTTTTGAATCCTGCATAGAGGGTATTGTAACCTGCAGGAGAAATAAAAACACTAAGCAAAGCCAATCCAATGTTGGTTTTTACATTTGGGTTTCGAGGGTAAATACTGTGTCTTCATGTTATGAATTTTTCCATGGTTGTGTTAAATTTTGCGCGTGAGTTAAGGAAGCTCTTCTTTACATTTTATATGTTGCATGTAGGTTTATATATGAATTCCTCACTCAACTTGTGTTAAGCTTCACTCATAAATTATTTTCTCCATAAATACTTTGTGAATGGAAACAACTATCCAATAATCTCCATCCATTCAATGTTGAATTTGAGATCAATAGTTTTCATGAGATGATTGTTGGAGTTAATTTCAATTAATTAGTTGTGTTCCTAAATTTATTCCTAAAGAACAAAATAATTGGGACTTTGACACCATTGGCATCCAAAATCAGCTTGCACACAATGCCTGGGAGATGAATTGAGGTTGTACATTGCCAAATATTCTCCTACAAGGTTGTACATTGCATCTTGTGTATCCTTGGGACTGAAAAAATGAATTTCTCTTCCTTGAGGTTGTACATAGCTCAAGAAGGCCACAATTCTCTTCCACATGTGGCACGATTGGTTTCTATGTGTTTCCATGGTTGGTTGAGTGTGGGACTCTTTTCCTTGAGGGAATTGCCCAATAAAACCATAAATTGTTAATTGCTTCCTTCCTCCCATTTCCTTGGCATAGAACAAGACAATGCATTTGGGTCATGTCATGCTTCAACACCTTTTGGATTTTATTTTTGAATCATCTCATTCCCCATGTATTTATGAAGTCACCTCATA
>ML784388.1:210085-231376 GCA_009831015.1 Picea engelmannii | reverse complement strand
AAGTATAGAGAATCATGCTCTCAAAACTGATGGATGTACTATGCAGATGGGTTCTCACATGAAGAACACTATATTTGAAGAACGGATAGCTAGTGGCTTGAGAAGATGGCATCAAAGAGCTAAGAAAAATAGGAAAAACAGAAATTCAGAGTCCGGATTTTCAAGCAGAGGGGGAACTCGAAGTGTGGAAACAACTCCAAGCCATGGTTCATCTCCATTGCACTTAATGCGCAGGTACAATACTATGGGTGACTTTGAAACTCCAGACATCTCACCAAGATATTACCACTCAGGATACAATACTATGGGTGATATTGAAACTCCAGACATCTCTCCAAGATATTACCACTCAGAATGTGGAGCAACCGAATCCCCGTCGTACTCAAAAGCTACAGAAGAACAACGCATTTCAAAGCAAATAGAGACATCAAATCTGGAAATGGTTGCATCTTCTGCATATCCTCCGCAGGTTATCAAAGATGCTACAGAACAACACAGTACTTCAAAAGATGTAAACATAAAGAGTAGAGATTTTTCCTTTGACAAGTTTTAATTGTGCGTTCCATATCAAACCACAGATCACGTACTGATTAATAGTGTGAGAATATTATTTTCCTAATTTTCCTTCCATATGAAGAAGAGATTTTATTAACAATTCATTGAGCAATTTCTTTTGGAAGCAAATTGCTTAAATTCGTATAATATGCTTGGTGTTTGTATTTATAATGGGAAACATTTTCTATTTACGTATTATTCATTTCAAATATGGGTCATTTTTTTTCACATATTTGGAAAATACCCTTACCCTAACGGTATATAATCCAAAACAAACACACTCCAAAATCCCGGCACTCTTATTGTAAAAAATATCCAAAATACTACATGAATAAGTCAAGTGATTTGATGCAAATCACCTCGACAACTTGCCATGGGCAAATGCAATCAATATATCAGAAGTACAAGTCAAGTGATTTGATGCAAACCACCTCGACAACTTGCCGGGTAAAATACAAACAATATATTAGAAAAAAATATCCAAAATACTACATGAATAATGAATAAGTCAAGTGATTTGATGCAAATCACCTAGACAACTTGCCATGGGCAAATACAATCAATATATCAGATGTACAAGTCAAGTGATTTCATACAAACCACCTCGACAACTTGCCGTGTAAAATACAAACAATATATTAGAAGTAGTAGTAGAGTATAAAATTGACTTGCACTTCGACAAGTGAATCGATTTTTTTTTTTTGAATTTTTTATTTTTTATTTCTGATATTTTATATTTATGTTTATTTTTCATTTAAATATTATGTATTATATATATTTTTATTAATTTTTGTTGTGAATATAAGGCAAACTTTTGTTGTGAATGGGTAGATGTCCAAAAAAACACATTCAAACTAAAAGAAGTTTCAAAACTTACGGACATTAGAAGTTAATAAAAGCAAGTATTGTAGATAGTCATGCTTCTATTTGTTAATAGTGCAGCCACCACCACCATAAAATATGCAGTGGAAAATAACAAAGAAACAAATTGCACATATAACTCAGAGATTTACTTGGTTCGCCCAACTTTGGGCTACGTCAACCAAGCAGGGTATCGGTTTATATTATTGTTCATAATATGGAGAGTTACAACAAGCTCACACTCTCATCTCTCCCTCTCTCAACCTCTACGGGCATACACAAATTTATAGTAATTTACACAAGAAACTAATTATTGGATGTGGTCATATCCAAATTCTAACTTAGTCTAATTAGTTACAACCAATGCTCAATAATAGGATCTAAAATCCAATTGTGGAGGAATTAGTTGTCACCAGATTCCAACAATCTCCACCTTGACAACAATTAACCTGATACCTTGCTTCTTCTTTTGTTCATCACCTTTTTTGCAAGCCAAGAGAAGCCAAGCACCATCGTAGCTTCTCTAAAAGTACTCGTTTGTGAACATGTCTGCGTAGTTCTCTTTTGTATGAACCTTTTCAAGAGAAACTCCACCTTCATCGATGACTTGTCTTACAAAATGGTAATTAATAGGAATATGTTTCGTTTTACTGTGGTAGGTTGGATTCTTGGCCAAATGAATAGCACTTTGACTATCACAAAGTAGGTTTACTTTGTCCTGCATCCTTCCAAACTCACTAAACAAACCTTTTAACCAAACCACCTCTTTGCAAGCATGTGAAGAAGCAATGTATTATGCTTCTGTAGTGGATAAAGAAACAATGCTATGTAGCTTTGACATCCAATTAATAGTGTAACGTCCCCGACCATCAACCCCACGATCGAGCAACGCTACTACGCAGAAACATTCTCAAACTTATATAGTATGCATTTAAATGAAGTTAAATGACTTAACACAGAGTAAACATATAATTACTGCTAACATACATAATTAATGGAGTTAACAATAAATATCATTACAACGAAATACATGATAATATTGCAAGCATCACAGACATGCATTTTAATTGAAATTAAACACATGCATGTACTTATATTTGAAACTGTAGTAACTCCACCAAATATGTCGAGACCTTCCACGAACCTCTCAGCATTAGACCATACCACTCATCATGCTCAGCACTGGGTCACCCCCGAGCTGGGACTAAGCTCCACCCAAGGCAAGGGAATCCTAGACTAGGCTGAGGTTACAGGAAAACTGCACAGAGAAACCAGAAGGATTCTCTCCAGGAGCCTTCTTACGCCCACTACTAATGGACTCTCATTCCCCACATGCCTATTCCACTCGAGAGTATACACCTTCACAAGCATAGTCCATCGGTGCTTCACCTCCCTCTATGGGTCTCTGAAACAGGCCAGCTCAGGAATTCTCAGAGCTCCGTAGCTGCTGTTGGAATCACTCTAGGAGAAAACCACTTCCCAGGAGACTCTCTCACCTAGAGAGAACTGCTCACAGGCCTGACAAACTTCCTCTTCTACCACGGGCCTGACAACCCAGTTCTTCAGTCAATTTCGACTCAGTTCCAACAAGGTATGGGTGACAACGATGGTAACTAGTCAACACCACTTAGGAAAATAGAAGGTTGCAACCCAAAGACAGTTTAGGTTTGGACTCGACTCTGCAAGAGAGGATAGGCTGGGCTCACATGACACACATGTGACACGGCTCAATCCACGGTTTTTTCACTGTTTTTTAGGGTGTGTGACAAGGAATGCACACAAAGGTCGAACCCAGACTCAACAGTTCAGAGAGAGGGTGTATCGACTTCTCGAGAAAACATCACAGGCCTCGTGTTTCAGAGCTGCATGAGGGTATGCATGCAGATATTAGATGAAATTCACGGTTTCAGACAGTCAACGATAGAATGGAGGAGAAACCCCAAACTCAGTTGATGCACCAGCTTTTGAATGCATGCACCGAGGTCGACACTTGTCTTCTTGGAGCTTCATGCATTCCCTTTTGCACATATTGGAGCTGCATGGGTTGCCCCTCTGAGGACTTGGGATAAAAACATGTTTTGTCACAAAGATTTAGAATAATAATAAAATATTATTCTCAAGGACTTAATCCCCTAAGCTTATCCCCTCTTTCCAACCTTTCAGCCCCTTTTCCCTTACCCACCATGTGAAAGCTTAGTCCCCCATCACCCTTTCTTCATGGTTGGTCTGCACGCAATGATGTTCATATATTATATTAATGATCTGCATAATTACATATACAAAATCAGGCTCCTAGTCTTAATACTTAGGCTCTCCAACCTAATAAACATATAAGCCCACCAGATTATCAATACTTGGCTCACCAGCCTAAAAAACATGATTTACAATTCATAAACATGATTACAACAGGGCTCATCCTTGGAGATATTATAATCATCTCCCCTTATTTTTGCACTGTCGTCAGTGCAACTTTCACACAACATCAACAAGATTTTCAAAATCTTCAAAAAGATGTGGGTATTCTACCCGCATAGAATCCTCATAGTCCCATGTCGCATCCTCAGGACCGTACCAGGTTCATTGGACCTTTACAATCCCTATGGATTGATTTCGGAGCTATTTTCTTTTCCGGTCCAATATGCACACATGATGCACTTGCAAGACACCTTTTTTCTCCACCTGAATCACACTCCAATCAATTACATGATTAGCATCAGGTATATATTTCTTAAGAAATGAAACATGAAACACATTATGTACAGTCATGGATGCTGGTAATTCAAGCATATATGCAACTGGCCCAATCATTTCTAGGATTTCAAATGGCCCACAAAATCTAGCTGCCAGCTTGGCACAATTTCCCAGATTTAGGGAACTTCTATTGACTTTTGCTTTAAGGAAAAGATGATCACCCACTTTAAACTCTCTGTGGGTTTTTTTTTTATTAGCATAACATTTTGCCTGTCTTAGGCAGCTTTCAAATTCTGCTTAATTTTTAGCATTTGTTCTTCCATTTCCTTGAGCAACTATGGCCCAACTACTACCCTATCAGCTGGATTATCCCATCTCACTGGAGTATTTCACTTTCTTCCATAAAGTGCTTCAAATGGGCTCATCTTCAATGATGCTTGATACCCATTGTTGTAGGCAAATTCTACCAAATGTATGTAGTCTTCCCATTTCGATGGTTTGTCCATCACATGCATCTTTAGTATGTCTTCTATTACTCGATTCATACTCTCTTCTTGCGCATTGGACTCAGGATGATAGGTTGTACTAAAGTTCAGATTCGTTCTGAACCCCTTGAATAACTCTTTCCATAAATTTGAGGTAAATTTCGGGTCTTTATCAGGCACTATTGTCTTGGGAATACTATGCAATCGTGCTACTTCCCTCATAAAAATATCAGCAACATCCTATGGCTTGTGAGTAGTCTTTAGTGGAATAAAATGGACAACTTTCGTAAGATTTTCCACCACCACCATGATTGAATCATGTTGCTTGCTTGTTCTGGGCAATCCTGTGATGAAATCCATTGTCACTACCTCCCACTTCCACTCAGGAATGGGTAAAGGCTGCAACAATATTGTTGGGTGTCTGTGCTCAACTTTAACCTTTTGACACTCCATACATCTCACGATGTATTATGCAATTTCCTTCTTCATACCTAGCCAAAAGTAATGGCTCTTGACTGTTGCCACAATTTTCTGATATCCAGGGTGTCATGCATAAGGCACATTATGCATTTCATTCAAAATCATAAGTTTCAAGTCCTGGACATAAGGTACATAAATTATGTTCTTGTACATAAGTGTTCCATCAGTTTCCAATTTATAAGTCTCCACTTTCTATGGCATCTTACCTTGTTGTACCTTTGCTACCAAATCCCTATACTGCAAATCTGTATTTGTAGCCTCCAAAATTCCTCTTTTAATATCAATTTGGTACATGCTAATGGTTGTAGCATGTAATTCGTGTACTCTCCTACTGAGTGCATCAACCACTTTATTCTCCTTCCCTTTGATATGCTTGATATCAAAATTGTACTCATAGAGAAACCCCAACCACCTACTCTGTCTAGAGTTTAAGGTTGGATGATCAAAGAAACACTTCAAACCATTATGGTATATTCTCAGTTCGAACCTCGTTCCCATGAGGTAATGTCCCATTTCTTTAGAGCGTGTACTATGGCTTCCAACTCCAAATCATGAGTGGCATAGTTCTTTTCGTGCTCTTTCAAATTTATGGATTCATAACAGATTATGAATCCATTATGACTGAGGAATCCTCCCAGTCCTTCTTTTCATGCATCTGTTCACACTATATAGTCTTCATTCAGATCTACAATCCTCAGGATTGGAGCATTGGTTAATAGTTGCTTCAATTGTTGGAAGCTTCTCTCACAATCCTCTGTCCACTAAAACTTCTTCTCCTTCCTTTGCAAGGAAGTTATAGGGTGAGCTATCCTTGAGAACCCTGCGATAAACCTTTTTTAATAACTAGCTAGACCCATAAAGGATTTGACTTCTGTCAACTTCTTTGGTGCTAACCATTCTTTGATGGACTGAATATTCTCAGGATCTACAACTATCCCATCCTTCGAAATAATATGCCCCAAGTAATGGATCTTCTCCTGATAAAATGAGCACTTTCTCAACTTGGCATACAATTGGTTCTCTCTTAGCACCTGCAACACCATCCTAAGATTTTTTTCATGTTGTTCCTCCGACTTGGAATACACCAGAATGTCATTTAGGAAGACTATGACAAACTTGTCTAGATAGTCCCTGAATACACCATTCATGAGGCACATAAAAACAACGAGTGCATTTGATAGCCCAAACGACACCACTGTGAACGCGTAATGACCATAACTTGTTCTAAAGGTGGTCTTTATGATGTCTTCATCATTTATCCTTACCTGGTGATATCCTGATCTAAGATCTATATTCGAAAATATCTTCACATCCTTCAACTGATCGAAGAGGTCATCAATCCTCGACAAAGGATATTTTTTCTTTACAGTTACTTTGTTCAATTTTCTAAAATCGATACACAATATCAGTGTCTCATCCCTCTTCTTCACGGATAGGACCAGGGCTCCCCAAGGTGACACACTTGGGCATATATACCCCTTCTTTAGAATCTCTTCAAGCTACAATTGTAGCTCTTTCAGCTCTGGCATACTCATTCTATAAGGATCTTTCGACACTGGAGATGCTCCAGGCATCAAGTTTATAGAGAAGTCAATATCTCTCTTCGGAGGTAGTCTGGGTACCTACTGGAATACATATTCAAAATCTTTTAATACTATGTGGTATTCAATCTTTGATACCTCATCCTTAGATTCTTCCTTCACATGGGCTACAAATAATTGACAACCATTTTTGTAGCACTTCTTCAGTTGCATTGCTGAGATTTCTCTGATAGCAACAACTCTGGGAATTCCTTAGACTATTTTCCGATTCCCTTCCTCATCCAGGCAAATGAATGCCTTGTTATGAAAGTCCAAGATGGCATGGTGCTGGTCCAACTAGTCCATCCCAATTAGATAGTCATAAGAACCTAAAGGCGGAACATTCAATTCAACATTTGTGCTTAGTCCATTCATGTCCATAGGACAGGAATTAACCAACTGAGTGAGTTTCCTCTTGGTTCCTCTAGCCAACTGCACTAACCAAGACTTTTCATGCTTGCTTCTTGACAATTGAAAACTTTCTACCACTCTAGGATCTATATAACTATGGCTAGCCCCTGATTAATAGTAAATGGTTGGTTGTTAATCATACCTTCCACTTCAATCATGTGTGATTGATATTCAACTTTCTTATTGTCCAGGGTTGCGTAGATACTTGGCATTCTACTGCCCATGTCCTCCACTATTTCATCCTACTGAACATTATGGACAACTCTCACTTTTCCATTTTTGTGGGGACAATCTCTATATTTGTTGTTCCCTTGACAGCCCCAACACTGAATGGGCATCTGTCTTGGCCTTTGTTCCCCTTTTTCATCCATCCTAGACTCTCTAAACGATCGCTATCCTTGAGGACTGTTTCTAAAAAATTGAGCTTTGTTTCCCTTCTGCCTCTGCTCTTTCTTAGACTTCTTCTGCTCATCCCAAGCCTTCCGAAAAATATGTTTTTCTCCTTTCTATTCATATAAAAATTTCACTCTCCTTATCGTTTCTTCCATAGTTTTTGGGTCATCATATTGAATCTTGTCCCCAATGGAAGGTGGCAATCCACTTAGATACCTCTGAATCTTGACAATCTCATCTTTGATGAATGGGACATAGTTCAGTAATTCCAAAAAGATTCATTCATACTCATCAATGGTCATGTTTCCTAGTCTGATTTCAAAAAACTCTTTCATCTTTCTATCATAAGATCTTTTAGTCAAGTATTTCTTCTTGAAATACCTCTTGATTTCTCTCCAAGTGATATCTTTCGCTTTAATGTGTTGCACCTGCACAAGTTGATCCCACCACATGGATGCTTTTCCTTTCAATTGATACATTGCAATCCTTCCTTCGACATGAGAGGAATGATTCTGCAGTTGGAAATATTTACTCATGCCAAGAAACCATGTTTCGACATCTTCCTCCTTATTATGTTCTCCATCAAACGTTGGAGGCTTAATCTTGTTCATTTCACTCTTCAGTTCATCCACTCCATATCTCCTGTTCTTTCTGGTAGGATATGGGCTTGAACGACTGTGTGCCCTCCTCTTGGAACGACCTTGGGAGTGATGATGGTGTTTACCAACACTCCTTGATCTTCTTCCTTCAGAAGTCAGGTGACTCTCGGTTTTGTACGAGTCTCTCTCCTTGTCCAACTTCTTTTCTATTCTTTCCAGACTTTTCATCAACTTTAAGTTGAATTCACCTTGTTTATCCTGATCTTTCCTGAGATTTCTTCTATCTGTTCAATGGGTTTGGGCATCTTTCTGCAATTTTTCAATGATTTTCATCACATGCCCTTCCTCATCTATCTTTTCTCCATGCCCATTAGAGTTTGACCCTTCAACTCCCAAATGAACATCCATCCCTTTAGCTTCATTCTATGAACTGGAATCATTCTATGTCTCCTCCATTTCTTTGAACTCAGTGTCAACTCTAATCGGTTATGGCACTTGTTAAACTTCTACAAACATAATGTGCAGAAAACCATAATTTTTCAGACCATTAATCCTTAACAAATCCCACAACATTCATAAACAAATCTGACTCAAGAAAACGTTTAGTTTTCATTCTCTGTGATTCTTGTTCAATCACGAATCCACGTAGTTTTCTTCTTTTGGAGCTCTGCTCTGCTAAGTTTTCAGGAACTATCCCCTTTCTTTTTGTCCCCAACCCACGCGACCATGGGTTGTGACCAAGATCTAGATTAATGAGCATGCACTCGGGCCTTCGGCCTTCGGCTTCAGAAGATTTCCCAGCATAACACAATAGTCACTCGGAGTTCTAAGTTATCGAACTCATGCAGTAGGGTGGATCAATGGGCCACATCTACCCAACATGTTTGCTAGTTCTCTTTTGTATGAACCTTTTCAAGAGAAACTCCACCTTCATCGATGACCTGTCTTACAAAATGGTAGTTAATAAGAATATGTTTAGTTTTACTGTGGTAGGTTGGATTCTTGGCCAAGTGAATAGCACTTTGACTATCACAAAGTAGCTTTACTTTATCCTGTATCCTTCCAAACTCACCAAACAAACCTTTTAACCAAACCACCTCTTTACAAGCATGTGAAGCAACAATGTATTGTGCTTCTCTAGTGGATAAAGCAACAATTCTCTGTAGCTTTGATATACAACTAATAGTGTAACGTCCTCGGCCATCAACTCCATAGCCAGACAACGCTACTATGCAGAAACATTCTCAAACATATATAGTATGCATTTAAATGAAGTTAAATGACTTAACACAGAGTAAACATATAATTATTGTTAACATACAAAATTAATGGAATAAACAGTAAATATCATTCCAACAAAATACATGATAATATTGTAAGCATCACATACATGCATTTTAATATAAATTAAACACATGCATATACTTCTCTTTGAAATTGTAGTAACTCCACCAAATACGTGCATACCTTCCACGAACCTCCCAACCTTATACCACATTGTTCATCACGCTCAACAGTGGGTCACCCTTGAGCTGGGACTAAGCTGCACCCAAGGAAAGAGAATCCTATACTAGACCGAGGTTACAAGAAAACTGCATAGAGAAACCATAAGGATTCTCTCTAGGAGCCTTCTTATGCCCACTACTCACGGACTCTCATTCCCCAAATGCTTGTTCCACTTGGGAGTATACATCTTCACAAGCATATTCCATCGGTGCTTCACCTCCCTCTCTTGGTCTTAGCAACAGGTCAAATCAAGAATTCTTAGAGCTCCATAGTTGGTGCTGGACTCACTCTAGGAGAAAACCACTTCCCAACAGACTCTCTCACCTGGAGAGAACTGCTCACAGGCCTGAAAACCTGCCTCTTCTACCATGGGCCTGACAATCTGATTCTTCAGCCAATTTCGACTCAGTTCCAACAAGGTATGGGTGACAACAAAGGTAACTGGTCAACACCACTCAGGAAAACAGAAGGTTTCAAACCAAATACAGTTCAGGTGCAGACTCGACTCTGCAAGAGTGGATAGGCTGGGCTCACAGGACACACAGGTGACACGGATCAATCCAGAGTTTTTCCACTAGTTTTCAGGGTGTGTGACAAGGAATTCACACAGAGGTCGAACCTAGACTCAATAGTACAGGCATAGGGTGTATTGGCTTCTCGAGAAAACATCACATGCCTCGGGTTTCAGAGATGCGTGAAGGTATGCATGCAGAGATTAGACAGAATTCACGATTTCAGACATTCGACGACATAATGGAGGAGGAACCCCAAACTTAGCTAACTCTTCAGCTTTTAACCGCATGCGTCGAGGTCGACACTTGTCTTCTGGGAGCTATATGCATTCCCTTTTGCAAACATTGGAGCTGCATGCATTTCCCTTCCCAGGACTTAGGATAAAAACATGTTTTGTCATAGAGCTTTAGAATAATAATAAAATATTATTCTCAAGAACTTAAGCCCCTAAGATTAGCCCCTCTTTCCAACCTTTCAACCCCTTTTCCCTTACCCAACCTGTGGAAGCTTAGTCCCCCATCACTCTTTCTTCGTGGTCGGTTTGCACGCAGCGATGTTCATATATTATATTAATGATCTGCATAATTACATATACAAAATTAGGCTCTTGGCCTTAATACTTAGGCTCTCCTGCCTAATAAACAAATAAACCCACCAGCTTATCAATACTTGGCTCAACAACCTACACAAAATGATTTACAATTCATAAACACGATTACAACAGGGCTCATCCTTGGGGATATTACAAATAGCTCCACCTGCAAGAGTAAAGACATATCCTGAAGTTGTCCTCATGTTTTCCAAATCACCTACAAAATCAGAATCAACATATCCACAGACTAACTCATGACCACTATTATAGGTGATACAATAATCACTTATGCCCCTCATATACCGAAGCACCCATTTCACTGTTATCGAGTGCTCTTTACCTCAATTTTCCATATATATGCTAACAAACCCAACTTCATGTGAAATGTCTTCTTTTGTACTAGGACATAAACTTGAAGAAATCTTAAAATGGGAAGCGAAAGGTACAAAAATTGGCTTCACACTGTTCATACCAAACCTCAAAAGTATTTTCTCGACATACTTCTGTTGTGACAACCAAAGCTTACCATTCCTTCTGTCTCTGAATATCTCCATGCCCAAAATCTACTTTGTTTCTCCTAGATATTTCATATCAAACATCCTTTCCATTTGAGCCCTTAACTTGTTTATCTCAGTTATTCTTTTGCTTGCTAAAAGAATATCGTCAACATACAATACTAAGCTAATGAATATTCGATTATTCAATTTCTTAAAGAAAACAAAATGATCTTACTCGCTCCTTGTATAATTATGGCTCATCATGAAAGACTCGAATTTCTTGTACCATTGTCTGGGCAACTGCCTTAGACCATACAATGATGTCTTGAGCCTACAAAAAAAATTATTGTTGCGATTATGAGTGAACCCTTCAGGTTATTCCATGTAGATCTCCTCATCAAAATCTCCATGTAAGAAAGAAGTCTTAACATCCAGCTTCTCCAACTCCAAATCAAGTAATGGAGCCAATGATAACACACTTCAAATTGAAACAATCTTAAAAACTGGTGAAAAAATCTCATGAAAGTCAATACCTTCTTTCTGAGAATATCCTTTCACAACCAACCTTGCTTTGTACCTTTCTACCTTATCATCAACACCCTTCTTTAGCTTGTAGACCCACTTGCAACCTACAGTTTTCATGTCTCTTGGAAGTTATATCAGGTCCCATGTAGCATTCTTCGCCAAAGCATTCATTTCATCCTTCATTGCTTCTTTCCATTTTTCACTATTATAACCCTCCACAACTTCCTGATAGCATGAAGGTTCATCATGATTAGTACTTAAAGAAACTGATGAAAAAAAATCATCATACCTTCTTGGAGGAACTCTGACCCGTGTAGACCTCCTTAGGGAAATTTGTGGCTCATCCACAATCTATTCATTGTCATCATCATCCATATTTTCCTCTACAAGAACCTCTTCATGAACCTCTTCAGAAACTTGTTCATGTTCACTTTCATCTGTAGTTGAACGAGTCACAAACTGATTCTGTTGATATTTCGATACTTCTACATGTTTAATTTGAACATCTACAATTGATTTGATGAGATATGTGTAACAACCATAATTAATTCTTTAATTATCATGAATAATAAATTTTAGTTTAATAAATTTTAGTTTAATGAATTATTAAAATCGATTTTATGAAGACTTTATTATAATATAATTGTTATTGGTAGTTGAACTAATTTATGGGAGGGATAAGGTGGTTGAGTGATTAATGAGGGGAAGGCAGTTGGATAATGTGGGAGAAGGAAGATAAGGGGGAGGAGAGGACTCGGGAAGGGGATCTCTTTTTGGTTGAGTGATATTTTTTAATTTATGGCAAGGTGAGAAATTTGGAGAGCGAGAAGGAGAAGGGAGGAAACAATTTGGGTTGCATTTGTTTTGCATCTGTTTTTCTTACAAATTACTTGAGAACTCTCACAGGGGCACATGTTGCTGGGAATTTTGGGCTCAGTGGCTAGGAAACCGTAAGGAATCCTGGGGCTAGGGAGCCAGAGAGGTTGTTCCTAGTTGGATGAGAGGATAATCAGTTTGGGTAGGATTCATCAACATCTGGTTGAGATTTGGTTCAACATCAGATCAGGTTGAGCTTCAGTTCAACATGAGATTGAGGTAAATACATTTCATTATCATTATGTTCATTATTAAACTGTTGTTCATTATGTTCATTATGTTGTTGTTCATCATAATATTGTTGTTGTTGTTCATCATTATACTATTAAAACTGTCAATTATTATGTTGGTAAATAAAGAAGTAAACAAGATAGAGTTTATGTATTTATATTTATGTTTTATGAGGCTTTGTATGCACAAGCCTTACACATGGTATCAGAGCCAAGTTTCAAAACGGCCTACCCACTTGTAATAATGAAGGTTTAGGAATGTTGTTACAACAATAACCTAGAAATTTAAACAACCATTAAATAGTTATATTGAAACCCTTTACAACAAATTATAAATGCAGCCCTGAAACCCTATAACCACAACTAGTAAATAACTGAAAATAACCATGAAATGTTTATGGACATTCCATGAACTTGTTCACCTGTACAAGTGAAATATTTGAAAGGATATATATATATAAACATAAATAATATATATATGGAAAATATGTGAGTGCAATATATATATATGAATATATAAATTTGGGCCCGACAGCCAAGCTCCAGCTCCACACAACCTGCAAGACAAGTACAGAATAATAAAAAAAAACAAACAATTTTTAACACTTGTAAATAAATAGAAATATATATAAATATATATATCAAAATATACAGAAGTAAAAACAAGAAAAAATATACATGTATAAAATAATTGGCATGAGGCCAGTGCTAAGCTCCAATCGACCAGTGCCAAGATTCAAGTCATGACGAATAAGCCCACAAGGGCCCGAGGCCCAACCTCCAATTCCATGAGCTAATGCACCAACATACCAAAGTGATCAACCAAGTTACACTGTGTGCTTAGTATTCAACACACAGTTCAACACCCAACGACCAAACGTCAAACCAGGAGAAGGAGCCAAGAACCTGAAAGACAATACAATTCAACCGAGACCGAGCCAAGCACCTGCAACACAACACAATTTAGTGGCTAACACAAGCCCAACGCACAAGCACCAAGCCAACTCTGTTGCCACGGTGAAAATATGTTTTGACTGTACTGTGGGCCAATGCCAATGGAGATGGTGGTACGTTTTCTCTGGATTCCATGATATGCTACTATGCGAAGGTGAGCCTCATCCCCAATCATCAGGCAGAGGACAATGAGATTTCAACATATAAGCTTGCCACCCCCAACAAACAACTGAAAAAATATTTGAAGATAAAGGAAGCTCTGGAACAAAGCAATCTTGGCCAGATAGTTTTGTTCCAGAACACTTAAGTCTGTATCACGTCCAACCCTCTTATCTTATTGGTCACTCTTAAAATATTAAATCTTAGCATAGCGTATATTTACCAAGGGCATATAATCATCGAGCCCTCCATCTTTATCCTTCCTGAAGAGATCTGGCCACATCTCAATAGTACTCCTTGGGTAGTGATTGGATATGGAAATGAGAATTTTGGGTTCCCCATTAATCACGAGAGCCTTATGGTTGTATGTGATGCCACATTCCACCCCACCCACAACTAACATCATGCTCAAAACCAAAAATGAAAACCATCCAGTGCCCCATTACTTCAGTTCATGTTGCACACAGACAAAGCCCAATGTGAAGCTTTGCTATCTACTTACTGCACCCTAGCCAACGCATTAACACACCATGTATTACAATTCAGAGCATAGCCCACAAGTTCCAAGCTCAAAGAGGAGATCCCATGGGTTCGATTTCATGCACTACTCATCACATCCCAACGCCCAAGCGCAAATCCCACAACACACAAGATCAAATTAGCGACCAATACCAAACGCCAAATGACCAGGAGAAGGATATAATCCCACAACCCAATGCTAGTCAGTTAAGACTAAGCGACCAAGCACCACCAGCATCATCGAATTCCACAGGAGAAGCCCACATGGGCATTTATTTATCACAACGTCATGCCCAGGAGAGCCCACGACTCCATACCCATCTAGTTCTATTTCCATCCACTCGAGCTTTACTCTGTGTGTAAATCTACTGCACTGCGCAACCATTGCAGAATGAGGGAGGCAACAAAGGAGGGAGATTTTCTGAAAGTTTTTTTAAGTGTAAGGTTTAGGAATTAAGAGCAGGGAGAGAAGGGCATGTGGGACTCATGCGAGGACCCATGATGCCCTACATTTAAAATTTTTAAATTATTTAATTTTTTTTTTTATCGTTATATTTCATTCTAATTAATTTTTTTTTTATATTTGTTTGAATTTTAATTAGTGGTAATTATTTTAAAGCATTCTTTCAATTGTAATTGTTATTATTATTTAAAATAATTAGATCTTAAATGATTAATTTTAAATATTAAATTTTATTTCAAACTATTGATAATTAAGTACGTATTAATGTTAATAATTAGTGAGTAATTAATGTTAATAATTAAGTGCATATTTAATGATTAATGTCAATGATTAATTATGTTCAAGATCACAATAACTAGTGTTAAGAGAAACTTTTAAGGACTTAAACCATGATAAAGGGGGAGGGGGCTTCATGCGCGCTAAGAAGGTAGGTTAGAGAAATTGGCGAGTGTGGTACAGTGCTAGCGTAGCTAGCAAGGTAGAGGGTTAGTATCTTTTCTGGACAAAGTTACCAAGCTTAGAGGCTTTCGACCACGACCTTTAGCCACTTACCCTAAAGAGAGTAACATCTGTTTATAGACAAGTAAAAACAAATACGCCTAACCCTGTGTTTACAAGTATAAGTTGAGAGAATGTGAATTGCCTTAGACTCTTCCCTGACAAGCATTTGGTTTGATGCATATTCAATTGTTCCAGATGGTTAGGACTCGGGAAAATCGAGTCCGAGGGGCATCGTCACAAGGACCGCCAATGTCGATGCTGCCACCACCATCATCTGAATTATCTCTCATTTTGCGCTCTTTGGAGGCTATTAATGAGACTTTAAAGGGGCGTCAGCCAACAAGGGTCGAAGTGGAACCCTCACCATATGGAGTGGGTAACCCTTAAGTGTTGAGGGATTCATGGGGAGGGCCTCCACCCGAGGACATCATTGGAGAACTGCAAAAGATCAAACTTCTAGAGTTTGTTGGGGGTCGTGCCAGTGAACGTGCATAGGCATGGTTGGAAGGAATGACATGATGTTTCTCCTTAAGAGACTATGCTTCCACATCAGAGGAGAAAATAAAGATCTTTTAGTTGAGGGACAGTGCCTTGAACTGGTGGGGCAACCTAGAGAGGTAGTTATACCTTACTGCAGACACCGTCTCATGGGAACTTTCTGAGGAAAGGTTCCAGAGGAAACATTTTCTGGCTTACTACGAGGAACAACAGGTGGGAGCATTTCATGCTCTATTATAGGGAAACAAGACCGGGGAAGAGTACGATATCAGGTTCATGGAGTTGGTAAAATATGTTTCATACATGGATAATTATCAACAACATGAAAAACACTTTTTCTATGGGTTAAAACCTAAGATAAGGGCCATGGTACGGATGTGGAAACTATCGTCAGTAGCGGAAAAAATTGAAAACGCACATTATGCAGAGGAACATATGAGCTTAAACGAAGGTATGATATCGACCTTTCCACAAAATCCTGGATTCATGGGGAAGGCCCCTAGGACCTTCTCCAGGGGAGGGAGATCTAGGCTGCTTCCTTATGGTAATAGAGTCACACCTAGGATAGCTACTACAAGTATTTCAATGGCATCCACTACAACATCTGTCTCATCACCAACGACGCAGGAAGGTCCACAACCTTCTCAGGTAGCAGTAAGTAGGGGCAGGGGCTTTAGGGGAAGGAACTCATTTCAGAGACCGTCATAGAGCAGTGCGTAGGTTCCATCTCATGTTACATGTTGGGTAGGTGGAGGACCCCATTACTAGCATGAATGCCTTGAGTTGCAAGCAGGATTTGTGCATAGATAAGGAAAGGCCCCGATGGGAAGAGCAAGTAGTAGCCACCATATTTATGTAGTGGTTAATAATCGCTAGGAAGAACATCAATACATGGTGGTGGAGTCGTCAGGTACGCTAAATCATGTCAATGTTAAAATTTTATTTTATTCTAGTGCTACAGATAGTTTCATTTCACCATCTGCATTAGAATAAAGTGGCTTGGTAGCCTACGAGCACAATGAATTTAAACAAGTCGATATGGCTTCAGGGGAAAAACAAGTGGTAGTACCTAGTGTTGATAATTGTCTAGTAGACCTGGGAGTGTTTACTACCAGGTTGAAGGTATACGTCACTGCTCTCGAGACATATGACCTAATCATTGTAATGGATTGGTTAGAAGCCCATCGAGATATGGTATATTGTTTCACAAAAATGGTGCTTTGTGTTGATGATGAAGGAAGGCTAGTAGAGATCCATGGTGTATGGAGAAAGGTGTCTCTACGCTTTATCTAAACTATGAAGGTTAAACATTGCACGAGGCAAGGGTGTCAACTATATGTAGTAGAAGAAGTCATTGAAAGGAAAGGACCCTCCTTGGATCAGTACCCAGTGTTGTCGGAGTTTAAGGATGTTTTTCCGAAAGAGTTGTCAGGGTTACCTCTTGAGAGGGAGCTTGATTTTACTATTGAGATAAAACCTGGTGCAGAGCCAATTTCCAAGACTTCGTATAGGATGACAGCACCAAAACTTTGTGAGTTGCAGATGCAGTTGAAATAACTACTTGACTTAGGACTAATAAGGCCTAGTGTCTCACCTTGGGGTGCACGAGTAATTTTTTTGAAGAAGAAGGATGGTTCCTTACGAATATGTATAGATTACAGGGACTTGAACCATGCTACAGTGAGAAATAGGTACCCAATGCCACAGATAGATGATCTCTTTGATCATATGAAAGGAGAAGGGATATTCTCAAAAATTGACTTGCAATCAGGGTATCACCAGTTAAGGATTAAGGAAGGTGATATTCCTACAACTGCATTTCGAACTCAGTTTGGGCACGATGAGTTCATTGTAGTACCTTTTGGTTTGACCAATGCACCAACAATATTCATGAGCCTCATGAATGGTGTATTTTAGAAGTACTTAGATTGCTTTGTATAGGTCTTTCTAGATGATATCCTCATATAGTCCAAGAACAAAAGAGAACATGAGGAACACTTGGGAGTGGTGTTGTCCCGCCTTAGAGAGAACAAATTGTATGGAAAGTTGTCGAAGTGTTATTTCTTATAGAAAGAAATTCACTATTTAGGTCATATCATTTCTGGTGAAGGAATCTCTATGGACCAAGAAAAGGTAAAGGCCATTATGGAATGGCCAGTGCCAAAAAATTCTCATGAGGTAAGAAGATTCATGGGGATAGCAGGTTATTATTGGATATTTTTGGAAGAGTTATCTAAAATAGAGAAACCCATCACCACTCTACAACACTAGGGGGTTAGGTATGAATGGACAAAAGAATGCGATAGTGCATTCATCGAGCTTAAGAGGTTACTAACCAGTGCACCAATTCTACGAGTGTCAGATATGGAAAAAGACTTAACAGTTTGCATGGATGCCTTGAAGAAAGGGTTGGGGGGCATGCTAATGCAGGATGGAGGAGTGATAGCATATGTGTTGAGGAAATTGAAGCAACATGGGGATATTTATGCTACTCATGATTTAGAGTTTGCAACTGTAATTCTAGCTCTGAAACTTTGGAGGCACTATCTAGTGGGGAAAAATTTTGAGCTCAAAATGAACCATGAAAGTTTAAAACATCTCTTCATGCAAAGGGATCTCAATGCCAGGCTGAGGCAATGGAGTGAGTTTATGAGTGAGTATGATTTTGGTATTTCGTACATCAAGGGAAAATGAAATGTGGTCACAGATGCCTTGAGTAGGAGACCACGTTTCTTCTCCTTGGTACCTTTAAAAGTCAATCTGAGGGACTGTGTGTTGACGCAACTCCTTGGACATAGTTGGTATTTAAAGGTTAATTCAACCCTTCAGAGTGGGAGGCAATTAGATCCAAAGTATGAAGGATATAGCCTAGAAGAAGATGGACTATTAATATATCAAGGAAGGATTTACATCCCCGAAGGTGGGGATATTCGAAGCATTATATTGAAGGAAGCCCATAGAGAACTTTAATGTGTTCATCTGGGTGTGAAGAAAATGTACGTAGACATGAAGCATCTTTTCTTCTGGGTAGGCATGAAGCGTGATGTAGTTCATTTCATCGCCAAGTGCCTAGAGTGTCAACAAGTGAAACCCGACCACCACCACCCGACAGGCCTCCTACAACCACATGATGTCCCTATGTCCAAGTGGGAAGTCATTTCTATGGATTATGTTGTGGGGTTGTCGCTCACATCGCATAGAGACAATGCCATCCTTGTGATAGTTGATAAGTTAACCAAGAGTGCTCATTTTATTTTGGTTAGAGACACTTACGATGTCACTGATGTGGCATGCATATTTGTAAGTGAGGTCATCTATTTGCATGGGATACCCAAGAAGATAATTGCAGATAGGGACTCCAGATTGACTTCAAGGTTTTGGACAAGTTTGTAGTTAGCATTGAGGACTCAGTTGAACTTAAGCACAACTTATCACCCTGAAACCGATGGGAAAACCAAGAGAGTAAATTAGGTTATGGAAGACATGCTTAGGATGTATGTTATGGATAATCAAACCCATTGGGAGAAGTACCTACCTTTGGTAGAGTTCGCCTACAATAACAGTTTTCATAGCTCCATAGGAATGCCACCCTACGAAGCTCTGTATGGAAGGCCATGAAGAACACCATTGAGTTGGGAAAGATTAGAAGACCGAGACAGAATTGATTAAAGAGATGGAGGAACAGGTGATACAGATTAGTCAGAGACTAAAGGAAGCACAAGATAGACAAAGAAGTTATGTTGATGCACATAGGAATGACCGAATTTATAAAGTGGGAGATCAAGTTTTCATTCGTATCAAGCCTAATAAGTGTACCATTTGGTTCGGGAAGGGGACAAATTTGTCACCTCGATTTATAGGATTGTTCAAAATCCAAGAGAAAATTGGACCCATTGCCTATCGTCTCGTACTGCCACCCCACTTGCATAAAACTCATAATGTTTTTCATGTATTTGTTCTAAGTCATTATGTTGCTGACGAAACTCATAAACTGAATTGGAAGGAGTTGAAAGTATCGGACGCGGGAATCCTCATGGTAGAACCGTTACACATATTGGACCGTAGAGTCTAACAACTCAGGAACTGTGTGGTAGACCAAGTTTAGTTCTAGTGGGATAAGTATAGTCTAGGATCTTCTACTTGGGAGGATTCCGAGACATTACAACAAGATCATCCCTCAATTTTTTGACTACCTCGAGAATATGTTTCTCGAAGGTTGGGTCTATGTAATGCCACCTTTTGACTTAGACAACTAGGATTACCTTAGGCATAATCACCTTTATGTTCTATTCACTGTGAAACTATTAATGATACACTTGAACTTTTAAGACGTAGGAACCTATGTGAATGTCAATTATATGAATGTTTAACGTTATTTGAATGATGATGGATATTATGCAATATATTATGTGAATGTCAATTCTATGAATGTTTAACATTATTTGAATGATGATGGATATTATACAATCTATTATGTGAATGCCAATTCTATGAATGTTTAACATTATTTGAATGATGATGAATATTATGCAATCTATTATGTGAATGTTTAACGTTATTTGAATGATGATGGATATTATACAATCTATTATGTGAATGTCAACTCTATGAATGTTTAACGCTATTTGAATGATGATGGATATTATGCAATCTAGTATGTGAATGCCAATTCTATGAATGTTTAACGTTATTTGAATGATGATGGATATTATGCAATATAGTATGTGAATGCCGATTCTATGAATGGTTAACGTTATTTGAATGATGATGAATATTATGCGATCTATTTCTAACTTGAAAATATTGAAATTTAAAGTTGTTGGTATGTCGATACCGAATTGAGATTATGGTTGAATGTATTTACATGATGACAATGCATAGATATGCATGAGTTTGTGTTATAGACTAATATGTAGGTCAATGGGGTTGATTAAGGTTGGTTGTCATTGATGTCAACCCTTGAAGAAAGACCCGTAGCACAAATTTTTGGGTAATGGACCCAATAGTGTTTGATGTAAATATGACTCATTATTGTTTTGTCATGGTTCATAAGAAGTAAATATGGATGAACTCCAAAATGGTCCCCTTATGGTGAAAGCCCTCACGGGATGACGCTTTGTGGAGTAAGAGAACCCTTGCTTAATTATGGAATAATGAGATGAAGGAAAGTGAATTTTCCAGGGAAAATATCCTATATGGATAGTTCTTGTCATTTCATTTCTAGTGGTATGTGGAACGTCACATAATTCCTCACGGTTAAAGAGTTATGGCCATGAGAAGTTGGAGACCCTAGGTTTGGGTAATGGACCCAAGTTTGTTTGATGGGTAATGGTATGAGTTATGATATATTTTCAGATAATACTATTCTATATGGATAGTACATGTCATTCCATTTCTGGTGGT
>ML784388.1:159067-201618 GCA_009831015.1 Picea engelmannii | reverse complement strand
AGAAACTAGGGGGTTGGAGCCTCCTTCCAGTTGCAGCTGGAAAACAAAGGAAGTTGGTGCTTCCAATGAATGTAATTCTTCAAGACATATAAGAAAAAAAATTCCGTGGTTTTTTCCCGATTTGGGTTTCCATGTAAAACACTGGTGTACTGTGTATGTGTATGATTGTTCATTTATTCATTGCTTATTTACTCTGCAGTTATTTGATAATAATGCTTCATTGATATAACACTTGGATTATAAATTCAAAAGGGATTAAATTGCTCTATTACTGATTCACCCCCCCTCTCAGTAATCCAACACTATGAAATAGCCAAAGGATAATGGTAATAAAAGTGGATGTCATGAACACCGACTGAGAAACAATATGATATGAATCTTTGTACGTGAAACTATGTTGGTTCGAATGCATTTCTATGATATGTGAACCAGTGTAGGTTTTTCAGACAGTGAGAGTACCTAAAACTGGATATACGATGACAAAATTACTAGCAACATAGTGCCACTGTATATTCCATGGTAGGGTGTGGACCCTAGTCCTATTAGGAGGGATGAAGGCATTTCCCACCATGTATCCTATGAAACTTGGAGTCATGGGAGGATGGTGTTAGCTCACGATCCCCTAGACGTGTGATGATGGCTGCCAGTTCCCTGTTGGAAAAGCTTGGTCAAGAGAGTGAGACTTCCTCTTACGAGTTCTATTTGGAGTTAGGTCAATATAGTTGACGGTCCAAGATAGTCGAACATAGGAAGGATAGGAATGGAATACGAAAGTAAGTTAGAGATGAAGGATGAATAGAAATAGTTAAGAGTGTATGGGGATTTGCCTTATAGTGGAATTTATTGTTTTCCCTTCTGAAGATAAAATATGTGTATAAGTATATTTATAATTACCTAATTGAACTACAATTGTCTAAATGAACGTCGTTGAGCTAAATTATTGTAATTAAGGGATTTTGCGAACATTTTAATTGGTTTATTATCTTTTATAAAATGAATAGTCTTGTTTATTGGATTGGACACATACAAGAATTACTATAGGTGTGATAATTATTGTCATTATCACATGCGCGAGACTTGTATGTGCTAGCTACACATGCATTTCTTGCACATGTACGCTAGTATGTATAAGTTTTCTTTTGCTTACTCACTGATAATGTTGTTTATTGGATATGAATATATGAACCACGTGTCATTTCCCTTGTATTGTAAATTACTATAACTTTAGGATGAAGTTTCATGAAGGGTGGGTGTATGTAACAACCCTAATTAATTATTTAATTATCATGAATAATAAATTTTAGTTTAATAAATATTAGTTTAATGAATTATTAAAATAGATTTTATGAAGACTTTGTTATAATATAATTGTTATTGGTAGTTGAACCAATTTATGGGAGGGATAAGGTGGTTGAGTGATTAATTAGGGGAAGGCGGTTGGATAAGGGGGTAGAAGGAAGATAAGGGGGAGGAGAGGACTTGGGAAGGGGATCTATTTTTGGTTGAGTGATATTTTTAATTTATGGCAAGTTGAGAAATTTGGAGAGGGAAAAGGAGAAGGGAGGAAACAGTTTGGGTTGCATTTGTTTTGCATATGTTTTGCATTTGTTTTGCTTACAAATTACTTGAGGACTCTCACATGGACACGTGTTGCTGGGAATTTTGGGCTCCGGGGCCAGGAAACTGTAAGGAATCCTGGGGCTAGTGAGCTAGAGAGGCTATTCCTAGTTGGCTGGGAGGATAATTAGTTTGGGAAGGATTCATCAATATTAGGTTGAGATTCAGTTTAGGATCATATCAGGTTGAGATTTAGTTCAACATCAGATTGAGGTAAATACATTTCATTATCATTATGTTCATTATTATACTATTGTTCATTATGTTCACTATGTTCATTATGTTGTTGTTCATCATAATACTGTTGTTGTTGTTCATCATTATACTGTTAAAACTGTCAATTATTATGATGGTAAATAAATAAGATAGAGTTTATGTATTTATATTTATGTTTTATGAGGCTTTGTATGCATAAGCCTTACACGATGATTCATCAAATATTACATCTTTGTTAATAGTGATATTGTGGGAAGTAGGATCCGATAACCTGTACCTCTTAATACCATCATCATATCCAACAAAGATAATCCTTTTTTATTTTGGATCTAATTTATAATGCTGATGTTTCAGAATTAGAGCATAAGCTTCACAACCAAAAACTTTAAGATTAGAATAATTACAAGGGTGACCTTTCCATACCTCGTGAAAAACCTTGCATTCTATTGTTGTTGATTGTGATCGATTCACTAGATAACAAGTTATAGTTACTGCTTCTGCCCATAGTTCTTGTTGCAAGTTGGTGTTACTAAGCATACTCCTTAATCTCACTAGAAGAGTCATGTTCATGCGTTCAGCAACTCCATTTTGCCGAGGAGTATAGGTAGTGGTTTTATGCCTATCAATCTCAAACTTTTTGCAATAGTTATCAAATTCCATTGACGTAAATTCACCACCATTATTAGCTCTTAAACATTTAATGGACCTACTAGTTCTCTTTTCCACTAAAGCTCTAAACTTCTTGAAAACAGTAAACATATCAGCCTTTCTTTTCAACATATATATGCACACCTTCTTAGAGAAATCATCTATAAAAGTAAAAAATTATGATGATCCTCCATACGAAATAGTAGGGTATGGTCCCCAAACATCAGAATGGATATAGTCAAGGATTCCCTGACTGGTGTGTCTTTCGATTTTAAATTTCTGTCTATTTTGTTTTCCATAAATACAGTTCTTGCAAAAATCTAACTTTAAAGACTTTAGACTTGGAAGCAACTTGTGATCAGATAATACCTTCAATCCTCTTTTGCTCATATGGCCCAACTATTGATGCAACAGTCAAACATAATCACTGCCATTCTCGAATACAGTTGTCACATGATCTGACTTAGTTCTTCCTTCTAATAGAAATAGGTTTCCAACATTCTTCGCCTTCATGACGAGTAGGATTCCTTTGTAGAACTTCATAACTCCACCTTGAACAATACTTTTATATCCTCCAGTGTCTAAGACTCCCAAAGAGATTAGGTTCTTCCTTTTCTCAAGTACATGTCTCACATCATTTAGTATCTTAATAGATCCATCAAACATCTTAATTCAAATGCTACCAATTCCCACAACTTTACATGATATATCATTTCCCATGTAAAAAATTCCATCATCTATAAACTGGTAAGTTATAAACCGATGTCTATGAAGACACATGTGATTTTAAGCACCAGAATCTAATAAACATTGTTGATCATATCATGAAACAACACTAATTGATAAAACTTCATTAGTCATACCTGAACCTGTTTCGGTTTCATTTGTTTTCTTCATCTCTTTTGGAGGGTCTTCTTTGGAGGCTTGTTGTCTCTTCCAACAATCCTTCTTTAGGTGTCCTGATTTTCCAAAAAACCAACACTTAATTTTGCTCTTCTTTCCCTTCAACTTTGACCGAGAGAAATCCCACTAAACATGTCATATTTCCTTAGGTCTTCCTCTGACCACCATCGCCTTAGATGTTGATGTTTCCTTGTTTCATTAGACAGTAAATATCCAAAAATAACATCAAACTCAATACTTTCTATTGAACTGAAACGAATAGAGGTAACAAAGTGGTCCCATGACTTGGGCAAAGAACACAATATGTAATTGCCTTATCTTCAGATTCGAATTTCACTCCCATGCTAGCCAATTGGACTAAAAAAGTATTAAAAGTATTTAAATGATCAACTATTTTCGTATCTTTCTTCATCCACAAACTGTACAATTGTGTTTTCAGGAAGATCCTGTTCGTCAAGAATTTTGTCATATACAAGCTTTCCATCTTTGTCCACAAACCGGTTGTTGTCTTCTCCGTAAAAATGTTGAATAGAACATCATCGACTAAACACAAAGGTATGGAACTCAGTGCTCTCACATTGATCTCTTCCCACTCTTTGTCTAAAATGATCGTGGGTTTCTTTGATTTTCCCAAAAGCTCCTTCACCACGCCTTGTTGCACGAGAAGATCGTGCATCTTCACCTTCCAGATCTCAAATTTTTTTTTTCCATTGAACTTCTCGATTTCAAACTTAACACTCAGAGTTTTCGTCATTGGCAAAAGAAGAAACTCAAAAAAGAACTTCTTATACAACTAAGCCCCTTTTCAAAAATATTAAAAAAATATTTTATACCTTTTACAAAATCCAAAAAATTCGACCTTTAAAAAACAATATTTTAATATCCCTTATGCATAGAGTATTCACACCATACCAATTGCATTCAACCATTCAATTTGAATTCACCCATTCGACCATTTAAAATATTCATACCATTTAAAACTATGCAAATTTTTATATTGGAAGATCGATGCGCTATGTGTATAGAGACCCCAATGCTGATTTTAATTTATAAAAATCTGTAAGGCCAGAGGAGGATCAACGCTCCCTTCCCTAGGGGATCCCAACGCTGACTTGGAAAAAACCCTCTCTCCAATATCTACACCTGCGCTGAAGTAAAAATGCCCCTTCGACGGAAGCTAATGCAACACAACTTTGATACCATTTGTTAATAGTGAAGCCACCATAAAATATGTAGCAAAAAATAAAAAAGAAATAGTTCACACATACAAGTCATAGATTTACGTGGTTCGGCCAACTTCGGGCTACATCCACCAAGCAGGGTATAATTTTATCTTATTTTTCATAATGTGGAGAGTTACAATAGGCTCACACTCTCATCTCTCACTGTCTCGACCTCTACGGGCATACACAAATTTATAGTAATTTACACAAGAAATTGATTATTGAACGCGGTCATATCCAAACTCTAACTTAGTCTAATTAGTTACAACCAATGCTCAATAATATGATCTAAAATCCAATTGTGGAGGAATTAGTTGTCACCAAATTACAACAATATTCTAACAACAATTCTCTAGAACTTCTGTACAGGTATATGCCCAAGTATATAAAGGTAGCTTTGCCAATGGTCACAACTATAAAAAAAAATGGGATAGTGAGGAGATTCCATTTCAAATGTTCAACAATAACATGAAATGTGCTTATCTCTGGAATGAGATTGTTAACTTGTTTTATTTTTTATTTTTTTTTGGAAGTGCTTACAATTTGGTATCTCAGATTTTATATTTATATAAATATATATGACATTTATTATATATATATATGGATACCACTAAATGTTTACTCACAAAATTAAGCAAACATCATTATTGACGTGCATATTTTAAAATTGTTATATATGATGGTTAAATAAGTCAAAAACGAATAAATACCAATCAAAATTAACCCGTGATCAAAAGCATCAAAACTAGTTTTACTTGTACATATCCGATGGGTCTGATGGATCCGATGCATGAGATTCACAAGAAATATGCGATGGTGCACACACATGTGAATTCTTTTGATCATTCATTCCAATGGCATCTTCTATTGTTTTGGGATGATGATGTCGGGAATGTATTGTTCCCTCATCGATATCAACATCGTCCGACAAGTCGTAGGAGAATAAGAGTGGAATGCCATCAACTTAAGGTACCGTCCAAACTTCGATTAAGGAATTGGGAAGTAAAGCCACAACAACAATGACGACCAATAATCATAATTATTGGAGAAGAGATTACTATAGGTGCATAATGTCAGTATTATAGTATTCAATTGGGGTTGATTTCATATTAGTGTTGACATCATATTACTTTGGCTGTTGACTATATTGCAAACTCAAAATTTTATTTTTTATATAATAAAAAAAGATGTTCTTAGTAATCTCATTAGATTGGATAATAGATTTGATTTCTTGACTATTTCCAATATTTTTTTTAGTTCTTCCTAATGTTTTATCTTTGGTTTAGTGGATTAATCTCTCACATACAATGATATTGAATTACATTTTTATGTTCTTCCTAATGTTTTATCTTACATTGAATTACATTTTTTGTTCTTCCTAATTTTTTATCTTTGATTTATTGTTTAATCCCTCATATACAATGATATCGAATCACATTTTTTTTCTTCCTAATGTTTTATCTTTGATTTCTTGGATTAATGTTTCACATACAATGATATTGAATTACATTCTTAGATAACCTATACTTTATGCACTTTTATCTCAACTCTTTAAATATACTAATCTCATTGCATATAATCATTTTGTCAAATTAATGTTTTATCTTTGGTTTCTTAGATTAATCCCTCACATACAATGATAATGAGTTACATTGTTAGATAACATGTACTTTTGAGATCTTTAAATATACCAATCTAATTGCAAATGATCATTTTGTCATTATCTCAGCTCTTTAAATATACTAATATGATTGTAAATGATCATTTTCTCAGATTGTTACATGGACTAATGTCTTTAGGAAGATACACCTATGTCAAGGGCAAATGCTCAATTTTCTTCAAAAGCTTCATTAAAACAATTTTGGGAAGGCTTTAAATAACTATGTAGCCACTGGCCAGCTCCTCTCCACCATCTTGAGAGCACCAAGTCCCAATATGGCCTTAGCAATACTCATGATTTTCGTGTCAAAATCAAATTTTGAGCCTGACCTTTGTGTCAAAATCAAATTTTCAGATTCAAATTACTCAGTTGAAGGAGCAAAGCCATACTGGAGAAAATGGAAAGACACCTATTGCTGGAACCATATTGGTGCAATGCAACTGTACAACTATAGTACAACTGTAAGTCATTCAATCTAAACATTGTCTCTCTTTACTCTATATCAAAAAAATGAATTTAGCTTACCGATCAACTAAATTTATCTTGTGTATCAAAGTTGAGTTGTGGTTGAAACTAAATTTAGTTCTCCAATCAAACTAAATTTAGCTTACCAATAAGATTTGAGTTGTTGTTGATTTTTCTTTAGCTACATATCATATCCACTACATCCATGTCTCCTCAGTACATAAGTAAACTCAACAATAATTCAACAATTTTTGCCTCCAAATGTAAATATTTAAACATTAGAAATTTCGCATATACATAAGTAAACTTAATAGATGCTCATACCGTGATGGAGATACAACCCTCCTCTTCACTGCCTCTTCGAATTCACCACAACATAACCTCATCAACTTCAACACAACATATTCATAACTCCTTTTATAAGAGGCACTCTACCTATACATTTTTTTTTTCATAATCGTTATACATCCCAACCTTCAAATTCTAAAAAAATCAAGGATTGATCATATTTAAAACTTTACTTTCATCCAAACTAATCAAGATGAGGACCATAAGCATATCTCTGTGAGAAGTCTCATATTGGAAATTATAATAGTTAAATTGTATTAAATTTCGTACAACACTATGATAAAATCGAGATACACATAAAATGGTATCTCTGTCTTCATCTTATGTTATGCAGCAGAAGAAAAAGAAACCAGAAACCAACTATAACAGATCATAATAAAGAAAGACTAAACATGCATTAAACCAAGCACAACAATCACACAATTGACATAGTGATTAATGTGGAAACCCAAATCGGGAAAAAACCACGGGCAATGATGATCGGTCTTCTTCAAGGGAGAATTACAATAGCCAATCTCAGGTATACAACCATCCTCTCCTCACACAATGTACTCACTTGCACTTGCATTGCCATATGCCTCTATGGGTATGCTCGTATATATAACATCTATCACTCAGTTACACAAACTGATCATGAATAGATCACATAGTTACACAAACAATTCATAAATAGATTGCATGCATGCGCATGTGCATCGACATGTGATCACATGAGGAAATTCATTGGAATGTTTCCAACAATATACACCTTGACTACAATTTACCTAATATATCATACCCTTAATTAATTCATCCATCACTTTTTTTGCAAGAGAAGCCAAACACCATCACAACTCCGCAATGTCTCTAACAATACCATTACATGAACATGCCTGCATGATTCACTCCAGCATGGACAATTATTTCTCGATCAGTAACATGTATAATAGACCGATGCACTTTTCTAAATATCATGAATCATAATCAGATACCAAAACACTGCAACCATTATAGGTGATACTTATGCTTTTGTGTTTGAAGCATCCATTTCCATGCTCCCGACTGTCGGAGTTACTTCACACACACCTAGGATTTATTTTTCCTAAGGTTTTTATTTGTTCATTAGTCATAATTAGTCATTATCTAGTCTCCTATATTTTAGGAGAGAATATTCCACCTAGAGAATATTCTCTTTCAGTTCACACTTCAGTTTGACTAGTTGAGTTGAGTTTAGATGTTGCATTAGGATCATCACCATGCAACATTGGGATCATCACCATGATAATTTGACCTTGCCTTGGTATTATCACCAAAGTGTCACATTAGCCTTGATTCCTTGAGTTAACTCCTGACTACTTTATGTTAAGTCARTTAACTGAAGACTAGTTGACTAGTTAACTCAACTGGTGGCAGTTAACTCCCGTAACTGCCTGAGAGACTCGAATAGGTGGTAGTTCACTCCTGTAACTAATGGTGTGTGTCCAGATCACTCTAGACCACCACTATGGTGACTTKGTTCACCTCAAGTCGAACTCATTGAGATATACAGAGTATATCATGTGTAAATTATTCATTATTCACAACGATTAATGAAAATTCTTCTATTCTTTCTCTCCTTCTTCTTCTTTTTCCAATTCTCTTTGCAAATGTGTGTATCATTGTTTAGATAGATCTATTTTGTGTAGGTCAACACATTTACATGGTATCAGAGCCGACAGATTGTTAAGAAAAATCTACACCAAAATGTTTTGGAGGTACAAAAGATTGAAGACAACGGGAAGATGGAATTCCAAAAAGAATTCATTCTTACACCTTACGACTATTTTGCATGGAAGAATAAAATAGCCATACATCTCTGATCCAGAGGGTTTTATAGGTTAACCATGAATATAGATATAGAACTGACATCAGCCATAGAAAAATACAAGTACTTAAATCGCATGGATGAGGCATTCAGAACAATTTGCAGTCTTATTTCTTCCGATCTCCATTTTCATATATCTTCCTGTAAGACTCCCAATGAAGCCTGAACAATATTGGAATGGCTCTTTGGAAAATAGGATGAGATGAGGGGACACATGCTATAGGTGGAGCTTCTCACATTGGATCCAAAAAGCTTCAAGAATATCCAAGATTTCTGTGCAAAATTCAAGGATTTACTGTCGCAACTCAACGCTTGCGGGGTTGACAAATCAAAGGAGGAGAAACAAATGGTTCTCACCATTCTCTCCAAGCTTGGTCCTGAATTCTCAGTATTCATTTCTACATTCCATACTGTCAGATTTTCCTCTGGAGCCACCTAGAAGATGCCTTCTCTTGAGGACTTTATCGAATCCCTGACACAAGAGAAAACCAAGCTCATCAACATGGGCACAATCAAAGGCCCAAGGGTGCATGCACTCACTGTGCATGATGGAAGCCAAAAATATCAGAAATATAAAGATAAAGATAATCGGAAATCTCATGCACATACGAAGAAGGAAGGGTACACAAAACCCTTCATCGATACCTTCGGATCCAAAGGAAAAAAGGGAAGAAAAAGAGAGAAATGCACATACTGTCACAAAGGATTCCATTCAGAATCCGCATGCATGCAAAAACAAATAGATCTAATGTCTCAAATACTTCAACAAAACAACCTTGGAGATTGCATCCCCGAGGGTGCAAAAAAGAAGAAGCCTGAAGATCCGAATTCCAAGAAAGGCAATTCTAGCCATGCCTTGATTGCAATCAACTCCTCTGCCGATGCTTGGATTGTATATTCAGGAGCATCACATCACATGGATACCTCAGAAGCAGTCTATTCTTCTTTGGATGCATGCAAAGGTCCTTTTATTATGATGGGGGATAACTCTTCTGTCGAAGTCACCGGCAAAGAAAGGATTGAACTCACCAACGGAATCTTCGAGAACGTGCTGCATGTTCCCAAGATTTATTTAAACCCTCTCTCCATGTATCAGATGACGAATTCCGGCACCGAAAATAAATTCATATTCACACCAAATTACGTGGAAATATATGAAATGAAAACCAACTCCAGGGTTGCTACCTGTGAGGTAAATCATCAGTATAGATTGTATACATTTTCTAAATTCATTGAACCTGATTCTACTTTACTGCTTACTCATGCTGATGAAAGTAGTAGGATATGGCACGAAAGGTTTGGACATTTGAATTTAAGATACATGCAATAGCTTAGAAAACACATATTAGTTGATAGTCTACCAGACATCTATTTCTCCAAGGGAGTATGTGAGGGATGTGTTCTTGGAAAACACCCTCAAGAGAAATTCATCAAAGGAAAGTCTCAGCGAGCTTCTGCACCTTTATATCTGATCCACAGTGACCTCATGGGTCCTTTTCCACATCCATCGATCATAAAAGTGAGGTTTCTTATCATTTTTGTTGATAATTTATCACGTTTTACTTGGATCTACTTTCTCAGGCAATAATCTGAGGTCTTTCAACACCTCAAAGATTTCAAAGCTTTGGTTGAGACACAGTCCGAAAAGAAGATCAAATTCCTCCAAACTAATAATGGGGGAGAGTATGTGAATCATGAGATTCATAATATTTTCCATGAGGCAGGGATTCAGTTGCAACATACAATTCCCTACACTCCGCAACAAAATGGAGTTGTCGAGCGGAAAAACAAATCTCTAAAGGAGATGGCATCTTGCATGTTGCATGCAAAGTCACTACCATAGAGATTATGGGACGAAGCACTTAACTGTGAAACATACAACCAAAAAATATCTCCCCATAGATATGTCAAGGATAAGACCCCCTACGAGGCTTGGAGCAACGTCAAACCGGAAGTGACCCACTTTTGTATTTTTGGTTCACGTGTATGGGCTAGGATTCCCTTTGAAAAGAGGAAGGCACTTGATCCACAAAGAAATGAGTGCATTTTTGTTGGATACCCCGACGGTGTGAAGGGATATCAGCTTATTGATATTTCCTCGGACTGACTCATCATTGAGCGTAGTGTCCAATTCGAGGAAAGTGTCTCGCATGTACCTCAATAGTCGCATGAAAACACCTTCAATCTTCCACCTGTCCGAGATGATGAGCATGCACATGCTGACTCTTCTTCAGGCAAGAGTTCTGATTCAGAGGACTCAGATGATTCAGATTTAGAGTTAGTACAGTCAGATGCAGATTCAGAGCATCCAGATGCAGTTGCAGAGCCAGAGCAGAGGCCCAAGTGGGCACAGACTACTCTTAAGGATGTAGGGGATCTTGTTGGTGATCCATCCGATACTAGGAGGACTCGATTTGATTTCAAGGAGAATCCTATTACACTCACTTCCATTAAACCATTGCCTTCCAAGAATCTTTTCTTGGTTTAGTATTCAGATCCACAGTCTTATGGAAAGGCTGCTAGAAATCCCTTTTGGGAATCTGCCATGCAGGAGGAGTACAACTCCCTCCTCGAGAACCGGTCTTAGAATTTGGTTCCCTTTCCTTCTAGGAGGAAACTTGTTATATGTAGATGGGTCTATAGGACCAAGAGCACAGTAGATGGAAAGATCAGCAAATATAAAGCCGGGATTGTCACCAAAGTCTTTCAATAGGTTCATGGTATTAACTATGATGAGACCTTCTCTCCAGTAGTGAAGATGGATTCCGTATGATTGTCACTTGCCAATGCAGAAACCAAGGGATGGGAAGTCCATCAAATGGACATGAAGAATGCATTTCTTCACGATGATCTCTATGAGGAGATCTACATGGAGCATCCCCAGGGATTTATGCAGGACTCATCTTTGGTCTGACGACTAAAGAAGTCACTTTATGGCCTCAAGAAGGCTCCGAGGGCATGGTATGCCAAGACGAACTACTACCTGTTGTCACAAAAATTTGTACGTTGTAAATCAGACCCAAATGTATACATGCTCAGGATGGCTGATTCACTTCTAATTTTAGTTCTGTATGTCGATGATTTTCTCATCACCGATTGCTCGACTTCAGTGATTGATGCAGTCAAGAGGATTCTTCACGACAGGTTTTTTATGATGGACATGGGTCCGCTACAGTTCTTCCTTGGACTTGAGATCAGTCAAGATGCATCATGCATCAAACTGTCTCAAGCCAACTATGCATGAGATCTCCTTGAGAGATTTCACATGATAGACTGCAAGTCTGCTCCGACTCCTTTCCTATTAGGAGTCAAACTTGAGGATGGCAGGGAGACTCTACTGGTTGACAAAACACTATACAAACAAATAGTGGGGATCTTGTTGTATCTCACACACTCCAAACCAGACCTCTCATATGCAGTTGGCACAGTTTCCAAGTTCATGCAGGAGCTACATGAGCTACATTGGAAAGCTTCAAATCATATCCTTCGATACGTACAAGGAACCATCACCTTTGGGATTCATTATGAAATATAATCTACATTAGATCTCAATGGGTTTATTGATTCTGACTGGGTTGGCCATAGCATTGCTCATAAGTCCACATCTGGTTACTCACTCAGTCTTGGTTCTGGGCCTATCTGTTGGTCGACCAAGAAGAAATCTACCATTTCTCTATCTTCAGTCGTCGCAGAGTACAGAGGGGTATTTAAGATAACCATTTAGGCTATGTGGCTACAACATTTTCTTACTGAGTTGGGCATTTAGTTTCATCGGTTGATCATCATCTGGTGTGACAACCAGAGCACTCTGAAGTTCTATAGAGATCCAATTCAGAGGCAGCGGACAAAGCACATCGAGATCCACATGCACTACATCTGGGACTTAGTACACAAGGGGATGATCGACTTACAGTTTTTTCCTTCAACAAAACAAATGGCGAACATTTTCATCAAGATCTTCACTGAGAAGGAATTCCATTCTCTGCAAGGTCATCTTGGAGTGAAGGACACAGTTGCCTAGAAACTGTAGTTATTATTTTTACATACATTGTACCTTGAGGGGGGGTTTTTCCCATGAGATTTTCCCTCTTTCCTCACTTTATTTTCAGTGTATCTTTTGTACTTGGGTACCTAACATGGTCTCGTTGTCGTGACCCAATCTTTATTTTCACCATAGTGATGTTCGGGGGGGGTGTTGGAGTTACTTCACACAAACCTAGGATTTATTTTTACTAAGATTTTTATTTGTTCATTTGATCTAGGTGGATATCAGTGGCCACCCACCTTTTCCAACTGGCTCAAAACAGTTTTTTGGCAATTTTGGCAATTTACTATTTTTAGCAGGTTTTAACTTCCAGGGCCATTTTGAGAGCCCAAATGAAGGTTTTTCGAGATCAAGGTTCTCAATGATATTCAAAGGTATGATTGAGCCCCCAAAATTAATCTCCTCGACGATAAATTTCCAACGAGATATCACACGCCTAAAACGGAGATCGTATGCAAAAGTTATGACCACGAGAAGTTGATGTACTCACTTACCCAAACGGGACCCACATGACTTTTGGCGCTTCATCTCCTAGGGTTAGGTTTTTGGATGTATAGGGTTTTTGGAATTCCTGCTTATTGTAAAAATGTCTTCAAAGCCTCATTGTAATCATCTTCTTGCGAATGCGAGTAGTTGTCACATCTCTTCTCAGAGATAAGTTGCCACCATTCTAGCGAGTCTTTCATTCTGTATTTTTTTACAGTCTCTGTACATTTATTTGATTAATAGAAATTGTTTACTAATGTATATCTGTGTTTATGGTTGAATCTATAATACATTTTTGTTATATTATTGAATATCTGCAATATATCTGCGCATTTCTTTATTATATCTCCGCTCTCATTTCGTGCCGAAAATAATCCGGATCAGTGGTATCAGAGCAGGTTGCTCTTGATCGTTTTTTCAGTGCATGTCCTCGATGAGGTCCGAGTAGAGAAAGTTGGGTCTCAATATTTTCTCTCTTGAAGACAATCTCTCTCACACACCCAAGAAACCCTCAATGGCGAAAGAAAAGAAAAACGATGGAGCAGTCGATCCTATCAATCTGTTTCTTGAGCAAGCTCTCACGCGACAAAGGGATGAAATGATGGATAATTTTTCCACCATCCTTCAACGCCTTCTGATAGCATCAGACGCATCTTCATCATGCGGACACTTTGGAGGCACCTCTCCTTTCAAGGTACAACTTAACTTTGATATTCCTGTATTTGAAGGACAGATAGATGCAAAAGCCCTAGAAAAATGGTTAACTCTACTAGAAGGTTATTTCTTTGTTCAAAATTTTTTCGACAAAGAAAAGATCACCTTTTCACTCCTTAAAGATCTCCCTCATGTCAAACATTGGTGGGAAACTTACTGGGGGAAAAGTTCCACAGAGGAGTCTGGCATATATGGGGCCAATCCCACCTGGGATTTTTTTGTGGATGCAGTAAAGGAATAGTATTACCTTGTCGGCAACTATGAGGACCAGTACATGAGATGGACCACACTGCGGAAGGAGAGGGGCCAAGAAGTTCCGGATTTCACCAATACCTTCCATACCTTGTGCACCAAGCTGGGTATCCAAGACTCTGAGTGACATTTGGCTTTGAAATACCATGGGTCTCTACACAAATACATCCAGATTGAAATGGATTTTCTGGACATCTCATCACTCGATGCTGCTTATCGATATGCAGTTAAAATCGAGCAGAAATTTAAGCACCAGAAAAAACAGGAGTTCAGGTCTGCAAATCCACAACAACCAAAGTATTAAAAATACAACCCTAACAAACATTCTTCCGAAAACCAGTCCAAGCCACAGGAAAATAAGGGTCACGGGAAGACAAAGAAGGAAAATGGAAAATGGTGTGATTTCCACAAAATCCCCTACCACAACATCGATGAATGTCGCTCAAAACATTCATTGGTGGCTGAAATCAAAGACAAGGAGCCAAACCTTGATTCAGAATCTGATTCCGAAAATACTAGTAAAAGACAAATCATCGATGCATACCCCACTACTATTGTCGTGACCACAACAATTCAACCAAAAGAGCCAATAGATCTTGAAGAGGGGGAGCACCTTTTTCATTCACATATGTGGGTGAAGGGGACCCCACTGCATTTTATTGTTGATAATGGAAGCCAGAAGAACCTCATCTCAGCAGAGGTTGTCAAACAGTTGGGATTGTCGACAACACCACACCCACAACCATATAACATTGGGTGCCTTCGCCAAGGACAATATCTCCATGTCAACCAACAGTTTCAATTATCATACGAAATCCAAACCTTCAAGGATGAGGTATTATGTGATGTTGCCCCACTGGATGTCTTTGATGTGCTCTTGGGCCAACCATATATGTGGAGACGCCATGTTGTTTATGAGTCTTGAACCCGTAGTGCCATTGTTACTTTGGGGGGTCATCTCTACAGAATACTAGAGGTAGTTCCGACTACTGTTCCACCTAAAAATTTTTGCAAGGTAGTATCTCATACTGCAAAATTTAGCTTCTTCACAATCTGTTCAAAAGGAGAACAAAAGGACATTGCAACCACTACAACCTTTCCCCAAACACCTTCTATCCAACAGAAGAAGGTCGACAAGGCTGCAAAAAAGTGCAAATATTCCTTCTGCACATCGTCCTCTCATGTATCTCAACTTTTTGAACAGCCTCAACCTCAACAGATTCGTGATAGATTTCCACAAACTGGGCAGCGCGACATCTCCAACAAGACAAGCATCTCACCAAGATGTAGATCGAGAAAACACTTTTACCTCTCCCTCGGGAACTCAATGCAATGGATATCATTTCTTACTAAGGAGGGAGGATTGATCCAGGTGGATATCGATGGCCACCCACCTTTTCCAACTTGCTCAAAACAGTTTTCTGGCAATTTTGGCAATTTACTATTTTTAGCAGGTTTTAACTTTAGGGGCCATTTTAGATCCCAAATGAAGGTTTTTAAAGATAAAGGTTCTCAATTATAGCTAAAGGCCTTATTGAACCCCTAAAATGAATCTCCTCGATTATACCTTTCCAACGAGCTATCACACGCCTAAAACGGAGATTGTATGCAAAAGTTACGACCCCGGGAAGTTGATGTACTCACTTACCCAAACAGGGTCAACCTGACTTTTGGCGCTTCATCTCCTAGGGTTAGATTTTTGGATGTCTAGGGTTTTTGGAATTCTTTCTTATTGTAAAAATGCCTTTAGAGCCTCATTGTAATCATCTTCATGAGAATGCGAGTAGCCGTCACATCTCTTCTCAGAGATAAGCTTCCACCATTCTAGTGAGTTTTTCACTCTGTATTTTTTTACAGTCTCTGTATATTTCTTTGATTAATAGAAATAGTGTATTACTGTATATCTGTGTTTATGGTTGCCTCTCTGATACATTTTTGTTATATTATTGAATATCTGCAATATCTCTCTGCATTTCTTTATTATATCTCCGCTCTCATTTCATGCCGAAAATAATCTAGATCATCATTAGTCATAATTAGTCATTATCTAGTCTCCTATATTTTAGGAGAGAATATTCCACCTGGAGAATATTTGCTTTCAGTTCACATTTTAGTTTCAATAGTTGAGTTGAGTTTAGATGTTGCATTGGGATCATCACCATGCAACATTGGGATCATCACCATGCAACATTGGGATCATCACCATGCTAATTTGACCTTGCCTTGGTATCATCACCAAAGTGGAGCATTAGCCTTGATTCCTTCAGTTAACTCCTTACTACTTTCTGTTCAGTCAGTTAACTGAAGACTAGTTGACTAGTTAACTCAACTAGGTGGGAGTTCATTGCCATAACTCCCTGAGAGACTAGAATAGGTGGCAGTTCACTCCCATAACTGCCGGTGTGTGTCCAAATCACTCTAGACCACAGCTATGGCGACTTCGTTCACCTCAAGTCGAACTCATTGAGATATACAGAGTATATCATGTGTAAATTATTCATTATTCACAACGGTTAATGAGAATTCTTCTATTCTTTCTCTCCTTCTTCTTCTTTTCCCAATTCTCTCTGCAAATGTGTTTATCAATGTTTATCTATATCTATTCTATGCAGGTCAACACATTTACACTGACCTGGTTTTTCCACGTGTCTACTGAAAATACCAACTACATGTGAAATGCTTACCATTTCTCCATCGTAATCATCAAACCTCCTACTAGAATATAATACTCAAGACTTATAACCCTTTTCTTCTTCATCAATTAGAACATAAACCTGAAGAGAATTTACAATGGAAAGCCAAAGGGATTTTACCAGTCTCACATGATTCATACTAAATTTCCTAAGTATATTCACCACATACTTCTATTGTGATAACCAAGCTTACCATCCTTCCTGTCTCTGTGTATTCTCATGCCCAAGATTTATTTTGCTGCATCTATATCCTTCATAACAAACATCCTAACCAACTGAGCCAACCTGTTGACCTCAACCATGCTTGTGCTTGCAACAAGCATAACATATAACACCAATATAATGAATATACCATAAACACAATGGTTATACTCACTTCTTGTAAAATTTGGCTCACCATGAAGGAATCAAACATCTTGTACCATTTGCCTAGCATTGTTCAGGCCATACAATGAATTTTTGAGTTTGCAAACAAATCGTTTGTTGTGATTTTGAACTAACCGTTTTGGTTGTTCCATATACATCAAAGATGATTTTAAGGATGAAAAATTATTTTAAAATGTAGAAACCTCGGCTAATCTTGCTAATCCTTCATATGCCAACTATAAAATGTTTGGCGATGTTTTTGTAAAAATATTCAAATTTCTAAGGATTTTATATAGTTTGTATAAAATTTTGGCGATTTTTAAGGTAAAATAATTTTATCCTATAGATTTTGGGAGAATAATTTTTAGAATAGCGAATCTCTTTTTGGGACAAACCTTAGAAAATTATGCCATGAGCGAAATTTAGCCCCTACAATCATCTCTCATATACATCCCCTTATCCAAAAAACTCCATGTAAAAAACTTTTAACATCTAGTTGTAATATCACAAGCAGTGCTAACACAACATGAATAAAAACAAGCTTTTAACAATCGGTGAGAAACTTTCATTGAAATAAATACCTTCCAAATATTTTTCTGCTACCATCCATGCTTTGAACCTTTCATATTTTACTATGTTTGATTTTATAAAAGGAGATACATCAAACATTGCATCTATGTCCATGATGATTATGTGGGTAGTAGGATCCCATAATCTGCACCCCTTAACATCATCACCATATCAAAGATCTACCTGTTTGATTTGGGTCCTACTTAGACTATTGATAAAAAAACATAAGCATCACAACTGAATGATTTCACATTTGAGTAATTACCAGATGACATGTCCATACCTCTTCCATAATCTTCCTATCTTTTGCAACTGATGGTGACCGAGTTATGAAATAGCACAACCGCTTTTGTCCACAACTATTGTTGCAACTTGGCATTATTGAACATGCCTATTTGATCCCAAATTCCTTGCAATACTTTCCAAGTTCCATGGATATGAACTTAACTTCATCATATGTTATCAAACACTTGATTGACCTGCCAACACATCATCCTTTCTACATACCCACCTTTCTAAATTGGACACACTTCTCCACCTTGAACTTTGCATTTGAACAACTTTGACCAAATCCGGCCAAACCGTCCAAGTAAGCCTTCACCGCTTACATCCAGGCCCATTTACAATGGATTTCACAAAGCCTTTTATAGGCTTCATTACATGCGATCCATGGAAACAATACCACGGGATACCCAAAACACATGGGCTGGAAAAATTACCTTCTTTGACCTAAAAACATATTTAACTCATTAACTCTTTCACCGAGTCAAGGTTAACCCAACATACATGCCCCCCCCACAAATTCAATCTACCTAAATCTATGTCTAGAATTTTCATAGGGGACCTGATAAACCAGGGGTACGCATGCCTATCCAGGTCTTACAAACATATGCCCATTTGCATACAATCAATAATTTCTGCAACTCAAAAGATAATACAATTTTATTTTTTTTATTTCATGGTGACTCAACCATCATCGCCTTGCACCTTCTATGCGAACACAAGTGGTGAGACACAAGATACATACAAAACTTCATCAACCATACCTATAGCTGAATTTTATTCTATTGTGGAGTCCTCTTTGGATGCTTGTTGTCTTTTCCAACAATCCTTCTTGAGATGCCCATATTTTCCACAAAACCAACATTTTTCCTTACCCTGACTGTATTTTGATTTAGACCTGGTTGTACCTTTCCGATATTTCCCTCCTTCTGTAGATTGACCTCTGACCACCATTGCTTCTGTTGTTGAGGTTTCCTTACTAGATCTTATGCTCCTCAGACAACAAAGCTCCCAGAACAGTGTCATAATCAATGGTATATGTTGTGCTAAACCACATAGTTGTGACCAGATGATCCCAGGACTCATGAAACAGACATAGTAGCATAACTTCCTTGTCCTCATCTTCGAACTTTACTTCCATACTAGTTAATTGACAAATCAGAGTATTGAAAACATTCAAGTGATCAACAATTTTCATACCTTCTTTCATCCGCAAGCTATACAACTTCCTCTTCAATAAGATTCTATTTGACAATTTCTTTGTCATATACAGACTCTCCAGTTTGGTCCACAAACCTGTTGTTGTCACCTCTTCAGCAAAGTTAAACAACACCTCATCTACCAGAAACAAACGAATAGTACTGAGGGCTCTTCCATCCAGATCCTCCTAGTCCTCATCTGTCATGCTTGTTGGTTTCTTTGAATTTCCATACAAGGCCTTTTGCAATCCTTGTTGCATAATAAGATCCCTCATCTTGAGTTTCCATAGCGCAAATCTATTCTTACCACTGAATTTTCCACCTCAAACTTAGAACTCTGCACTTTCGCCATTAGCCAAAGAAAAAACTCCAAAACCAGTGCTTATAAAATGAAGCCATTTATATGGAAAAATAAACTTATACTTAAAAGATTGAACCCAAAACTAATGGTGAAAGGTTTTTAAAAATATTTAATAAATATTTTTATACCTTAATAAAACCTTTTACCAAATCCACAAAAGTTCAACTCTTTAAAAATAATATTTAATATCCTCCCGGTGGATTTTTTTTATATGGAATCCACCTTTAAACATCCACTCACTCTTTAATAATGAGTCGAACTTATACTCCGCCTCACCCACTTGTTTTATTAAAAAACATTAAAGGTCATGGCCATGTCACCCTTAATAGACAAGAAACCTTTGATACCCTTTGCAAAACTTTAGTTTATACCACTCAAATACTTTTAAACCATGCAAAACATTTTCTTAAATATTGATGCTCCTCTATGGGTGGAAAGCGAGCATTAGTTTTGGCATCAATGCTCCCTATGTGTGGATGGGGGAGTGAAGATTTGTCGGCGCTCTGTGGTGCACAAACCATATGCACCAATTTTCTGAAAATCAGTATTTATTAAGTGTGAGAGTTTCAGTGCACCTCTAACACTATCTAGGGAGCGTCGATGATCTAATACTCATTCAATATCACGCCTTCTTACACTCATAGGAAACCTGTACACAATTTTCCTTGGCTCACCTTTGACACCTACTCAATTTACCTTGGCTCTGATACCAATTGTTGGGCAACGGAAGAAAAACATAGTATAAAACCAGAGAATAAGAAAAAAATATTAAACAAACATTAAACCAAGCACAAAAATCACACAATTGACACAGTGATTTATGTGGAAACACAAATAGGGAAAAAAACATGGGCAATGATTATCGGTCTTCTTTAAGGGAGAATTACAATAGCCAATCTCAAGTATACAACCATCCTCTCCTCACACAATGTACTCACTTGCACTCGCATTGTCATCTACCTCTATGGGCATGCTTGTATATATAACATCTATCACTCAGTTACAAAAACTAATCATGAATAGATGAAATAGTTACACGAATAATTCATAAATAGATTGCATGCATGTGCATGCGCATGTGCATGTGCATGTGCATGTGACCGCATGAGGAAATTTGTTGGCATGTTTCTAGCATCTTGATCATACAAAATACAGGGGAAATTAAACTCATGTAAATCAGAGTAGCAAAACAGAAATGATATATAGGTAAATCATAACATTGATAGTTAACCTTGTATTTATGAACTATGGGTGAATTTACATATTTCAAAAACTAGTCGACACTCATGTCATGGAATTGAAATGTTTGTATTTCTCCCACAAAAATGGAAAACACGTATGCAATGACATGCATAGCTCCAACTGGAAAAACCGTCTCCTTTTTCCTCTTGGTATAGTCTCATACTTGAATATATTGGAGGCTTCTTGGTATGGTCTTGTACTACTTAAATAGATTGAAAAACAAAAAAGTGCAATTAGTCAAATAGATTACCTTGAACCAATTTCCCGTCTTTTCTCCTTCCAAGTGCGTTGTTGGGTAAACAAATTGTGTTACCTTTACAAATGGATGAAACCAAGGATGGGGCCTCTTCCCTTGTCTTCGTTGGAGTAACTCTTATATTTGTCTCCTTTACCAGGTTTCCACCCGACATTGGAATTGGGAAGCCACTTTCTAGATGAAGGAGGGGAAGGTAAAATGCGTGCTTTGGATCTGTATATGAACTAGGATTTGAGTGCGTATTTCACTGGCTCTGAATGGTTGTATTAGTTTTGTGGGTTGGCTTGGCATAGATGGCTTGGATTTTTCTATCTTGGCTTAACTTTCTGGTTATGGTTTTGTGTCTTGATCAAGAGAGTCTGGTTCTTTCCATAATGAACATATTACCTGATTCCCATACTAAACCATAGGGTTCAAAGGACCTTCTATCCCACTCTTAGGTAAAACCTGGATGTGCTCATGATAATGAAAGGTCTTCGTCCGGTAATTTTTATACCACAACCCTTAATCTATACCTTCTTCACCCTACACTCAACTTCATTTCCTTTCTGAACTAATGCTAGCTTTCTTCCAGTTGATATACTAACAATCAATGCTATTATATCCGTAAAAAATAGAGACCCTTGTTTTTTGAGTTCTTCTTAGCCCGTTGTTGCTAAAACAATGCAACTTATCCTCTTTTCACTTTGTTGTTTTCTTTTTTTACATACATCGTTTTCTAAAACTACCCTCTTCTATTGATATATTCCAAAAAAAAGGATACAATAAAAATAGAAATATTAATTGCAATTAACTTTTACATTTAAGATAATCCTGTATACATTCACTGGAGGAAAAAGTAAAATGGAAAGATCTAAAGAAAATGAAAATTCTCATGCTTGAAAGGATTGACAGAACATGTTCATGGATAGAAGAGAAGAATACTCTACGGAGAATTAAATGAGGGTAGGTGTGATTAATTTCAACACTCCCTCTTAATCACAACTTCCATCTATGATACCCAAGTTATCTCTTTGATGCACAAAGCTTTCATTTCCCAGTGATTTGGTGAAGATGTCTGCAAATTGTTCTTCTGACCTGCAATGTTCCAAAAGGAATTCTTCATTGTTGATTAACTCCCTAATGAAGTGATACCTTGTGTCAATAAGTTTACTCTTTTTGTGAAAAACTAGGTTCTTTGACAATGCTATAGCTGAGTTGTTTTCACAATAGATCTTTTTTGCCTCTTCTTGTTCATGCCTCAATTCTTTCAAAATTATTCTCATCCATATTTCCTAACACATTTCCCTTGTAGATGCTACATATTTTGTTTCAGCAGATCAAAGAGTGACAATCAGTTGTTTCTTTGAATCCCAAGATATTGCACTTGATCCAAAATGGAAAACATAATCGAAAGTTCTCTTCCTGTCATCTATACTGCCCACACAATAACTACCAGTGTATCCAAATCAACTTGAAGTCACTTGACCTTGAGTATAGTATTCCATAGTTCCTTGTTCCACTAACATATTTCAAAATTATTTTCCCTGCTTGCTAATAAGAAACTTTTGGAACTCTATGAACCTTGAAATGAGACTAAAAAAAAATATTTTCTCTGGCCTTGTGGATGCTAAATACATAATACTACCAACAAGTTGTTTGTACAAAGTTGAATCAACTTTAGATACTTTATCATCCTTGCTCAATTTCAAACCTATCATAGTGTTGGGGCTTCTTTGCAATTCATTATGTTAAACCTCTTCAAAATTTCATTAGCATGCTTAGATTGTGAAATGAATATACCTTTTTCATTTTGATCTACTTGTATACCAAGAAAGTACCTCATTAAACACAAACCAATCATCTCAAATTCCTTTTCATAGCTAATTTGAACTTGTCAATTGATAAATCACCCATGAATATCAAATCATCAATATACAAGCAAACTATTGTAATCTCACCTTTCTCATTCATCTTGGTGTACAATGTAGGCTCATTGTTTCCCCTATTGAAACCATTTTGCAAAACATAACTATAAATTTTTCTACACCAATCTCTTGGGGCTTGTTTAAGTCCATAGAGTGCCTTCTTGAGTTTGTAAAATTTGTTTTCATGACCCAAAATATCATACCTAGGTGTCTTCTCCACATAAATCTCTTCTTCTAAGAAACAATTTAAGAATGTTGATTTCACATCCATTTGATATACTTCCCACTTTTTTTGAGTTACTATGGATAATAATGTCCTCATGGTATCTAAACGGGATACCATTGCAAATGTCTCATTATAGTATACCCTAGGTTGTTGTGAATAACCTTTTTCTACAAGCCTTTCCTTATGCTTTTGCACATCACCATTTGCATTCAATTTTGTCTTGTAAACCCGCTTCACTCCTATTACCTCTTTTCCATGTGGAAGACTCACTAATTCCAATATTTGATTCTTTTCTATAACATCTATTTCTTCATCCATTGCATTTACCAATTTCATTTTGTAATTTATTCTTCAAAATGAATTGGATCATCTACATGTGTATATAAAGAAAAAAGAGAAGTCAAGCCTGCATTGTTTTCACCTTCATTTTTCTCATAAATGTCTCTTAAGCTTCTAATTCTTCATCTCCTTAAGATTGCTAGTGTGTGGTTTGACATATCACTTGAACTTGTAGAATGTGGACTTGATGGTCCAACACCAAGAATACCAATTTGAGATGGTGTTTGTTGCACATTTGATGGAGTAATTTTACCACTTGGTTGAGCTTGGATGGGTGTGAAAGGTGTCACATTGAAAGAGTACTTGCTGGTATAAAATCTTATTTTTCTTCTGGTGGTAAGTTGGATGCAATATTGATTGCTTTATCCAAACTTCCATCCCATGCTTCATGTTCTATGAACTGCACATCTTTATTGAATATTACTTTTTTGGTTATTAGAGTGTACAATTTCTATGCCTTTGATTCATCACTATATCCCACAAATATGTATTTTTCTCCTTTGTTATCTAATTTTCTTCTGAACTCATCTGGGACATGTGCATATGCTACACATACAAATACTCTCATGTGAGAAACATTATGTTTTTCTCCACTCCATGCTTGTTGGCCCTTGACTAGTTTTTGTGGAAACGTTGGTCATGTTTGACCAATTTGGGGACTTCGACAGGCTAGTCGAAGATGGAGTGCCAGGTAAAGCGGAGATCGCATGATCTCGCCACCTTTTGCACACTTTTTGGGTTTAGGGTTTATGTAATGGGTATGGGATGTCGGCCCATGGGTTTTACCCATGCTTAGGCTCTTTTTGTAAAATATAAATAGATATCTAAGCGATGTAAGAAACACACAAGATATAAGTGATGTTGTTCTAAGTTCAAGCAATGTATGTAGTATATCTAAGTGGTGTTGTGATAAGTGAAAGTTCTTGTAAGAAGCTTGTGTAGATTGTAAGAAGGCTTTGTGTTGTAACCTATCTTGGGGAAGGAGGATCTGGCGAAGTGCGCATAGATCTCCTGTCCTATGCAGAGTAGGATTTTATGGCTCTATGCATGTGGACGATTGACATAAGACAATAAAGAGAAGAAGAGTTGGTGGACGTAGCCCCAGGCTGGGGGTGAACCACGTATATCCTGTGTTGTGGTTGCTTTGTGCATTATGGTTGTTATATTGTTCATGTGATTTATGCTTAGTGCAATAATGTATGTTTAGATACATTTGATATGATACCTTAGTTCTTAGTCATGTGAATGAATTCTAGATCTGATTAATCTCTATATGCTAAGTGCTTGAATGTGTTAGGTCTCGTTGAATAGTGCACTGCTTTGTAATTAGGGTTTATCTGCGTTGTGAATATGGGATAAATACTAATGAATGAAAACTGTTAAGTGCTCTGTTAGAGTGTTGTAATCACATATCTGTGTCCCAGCTAGGTTGCAGACGCTTGAGTCCTGCAACCACCCCTGCCTCTACCTCAGGTGAGACTTCATCTGCTTTGCAGGTGTTGTCGAAAGGGCCGGTAGTTAAGGTTTTGTTGGTGTGTTGTTGAAGCATTGAACCTTGGGTCTGCCTTTGTGCCAACAATGCTTCTTCCAAAATCATATTGATGACACTTTTAGTGGGACATCTATTCATAATATATGTTTCACATGCTACAACTTTATCCCAATATGCATTTAACAAACATTTTTATTTTAACATGCTCCTTTCCATGTCCACGATTATTATGTTTTTTCTTTGAGCTACATCTTTTTGTTGAGGGGTGTACCTTGTGGTAAATTTTTTGTGAATTCCATTGTCTTTGAAAAACCTTATGAATTCATTTGCAATGTATTCACCACCCCTATCCATTCTCAATGCTTTGACGTAATGCCCGCTTTGCTTCTCAACAAGGGATTTGAATCGATGAAAATAATCAAACACTTCATTTTTATGCCTTATAAAGTAGACCAATGTTTTTCTCGTGTAGTATTCTATGAATGTCAGTAAGTAGTAGTGTCCTCCAATTGAGGGTGTTTGCATTGGTCCACACAAATATGAATGAACAATCTCCAATGGTTTGTTTGCATGAATTAACTTCCCTACTGGAAATGACTCCCTATGTTGTTTACCCAAAATTCAACCTTCACGTATTTTATCCGGTTTTTATATTAGTGCTAACCCATTTACCATTCTTTTCTTGTATAATAATTTTAAACCTAAAAAGTTTAGGTGTCCAAATCTTAGATGCAATAACCAATTTACATGTTTAATTTATGCTTGAAAGATTACTTGAGTTACTGTTGTAGTTTTCTCTTCATCCTCTTGTGAGTTTGTTGAAGGGGGTCCTTCAGCCATTTCTACCTTCATGTATGGTTTTAGCCTTAGGGGAAACATTATATTGTTTCTCATTTGGACTTTATCTATAAGTTGATTACTTGTAAATTTATCTAAAATTGCGCATTGTTTTTTTTTTCGAAAAATATTCTATACCCTTTTTGAAGAAGCTGCATAATACCCATCAAGATATGCTTCAACCCAAGAACAAAGCACACATTAGAAATAAACATTTACTCCCCCGTTTTGGTTAGAATATTGATGTTTCCTTTTCCCATAACTGAAACTTTTTTATCATTCCCCAATGTGAGATCTCATTTTACACTTTCATCCAAACTATAAAATATTTTTAGATTCCCTTTCATATGATTGTGGAAAACTAAGTCTAAAAACCATATATCCTTCTCATTTTCCCGGGAAATGTTGCAAGCTATTAACATACTACCTGGATTTTGATTTTCATCCAAACTATAAAATATTTTTAAATTCCATGTCATATGATTATGGCAAAGTGAGTCTAAAAACCACACATCCTTCCCATTTTCTTGGGAAACATTGCAAGCTATTAACATACTACCCAGATTTTGGTTTTCTTTGATAAAATTTGTATTTTGTTGCCTAGAATAAGATTGTTTCTTTCTACATTCATTTAAATAATGATAATATTTCTTACAATAATGACGTCGAACTCAAGATTTATCATACCTTTGGTCTTGAGGTTGATTTTGAGTTGAGATTTGATTATTGCCTCTTCCACTTGAATTTCCGCTTGCATTTGATGTGATGGTTCTTCCACCTCTATTTGAATTTATACCTCTACATATGAAAATTGATCTTCCCCTACCTCTACCATGCTTGATTAAGACTAATGTCTTGAATGCATGATCCAAAGTTACATTTTCTAATATGCTCAGTCTATTCTCATGAGAAATGAGAGATGCATGTAGTTCATCAACCAAAAATTGTGAGAGATATTTTGTCTCTTCTATGGCCACCACAATTGATTCATATATTGTAGGAAAACTTCTTAAAATCTTTTCAACCACTTTCCTATCTTCAAAAGTTTCCTCATGTGATCTAATTTAGTTTACCAGTGCAATGTTTTGAGTAAAGAATGAATCTATTGTATTTGATTATTTCATATATATGATCGCAATATCCCTTAGCATTTGTAGATTAACTATCTTTAGCTTGGCCATTCCTTGGTAAGTCATTTGAAGAATATCTCATGCTTGTTTTGAATTTGCTGCTATGTTCTCATGCACTGCTTGAAAGATATAAAAGAGAACTTTTGAATCTTTTTTCTTGTTATCCTTTAATAAATCTTTATATAAAAGAGAACTTTTGAATCTTTTTTCTTGCTATCCTTTGATAAATCTTTCTCTACTTGAGACAATGCATTATATGCTTCTGCATCTGATGGTTTTGGGTAACCATTCTCAACAAGATCCCATATGCATTGAGAACAAAACAATGCTTTTATTGTGATTTCTCAATAATCATAATTTTTCCCATTGAATTGAGTATTTTTTGGGTTTGTCAAACTTGTGCTTGGAGCTCCCATTGTTCATTATAAATAACTTGTTGGATAATTCTTACCTCGAAAACCTTTTGAAAAACTTCAATTTTTCTGAATTTCACTCTAATACCAGGTGAAGGGAAGAGAAGAGACTAGAAAGCAAAGCAAAACAAAGAGCACAAATAACATACATAAAAGACAAGATCAAAGAGTAAAATAATTTATATTTTATATATTATTTATGTTACATACTTTGATTGCATAAAAAGTTATAGAGAGTCGTTGCTCTTTCATCACATTCACAAAACATGAACAAAAATAGAAACCCTCTTTCTTGAGTGCTTCTCAACTTGTTGCTACAACAATGCAACTTCTCCTCTTTTTCACTGTGCTAAAACATGTTGACAACTAGGAGAGAAAAAGAGTCTATGGATAATTAAATGAGAGTAGGTGTGATTAATTTCAGCATTCATAGTAGGTGTGATCTTTGTATAATAACCTGGAAATAATACAAAGATGAAAAATTATTGTAAGCTAAATCACATCATGTTTTTCTTATCCATTACCTCCATATCCAATTATTATCCATGAAAAACACAAATAACATATATAATTTATTTTCATATTAATTAATAACCATTTTCTTCTCAACTACATCCATATCCAATTATTATCCATGTCCAATTATTATCAAGGAAAAATACAAATAACATATATAATTTATTTTCATATTAACAAAATAACCTATAAAACATTTTAACAAATTTCTAAATATTATAATAACACATTACATCTGTATTCGATTTGATTCGAATCATAAATATAATCACAAAAAACCATTATACCATTTTTTTCAAATTTAAGAAGCTTTGATATATTCACGCAAAATCTTAGATGGGAATTGCTTCCCTATAAGAAGGTATCTATTAAGTTAATATATTCAATTTTTAGCATAAAATATGCTGAAAAATATTCAATCAAATTGTTGATGGAACTTGACATGCCTCGAGTCGAGTTATTTATATCTATGTTCTCCTCTATACTCGTGTTTTTGGAACTTTTAGTTTTAAATTATTTAAATCGTTTTCTTTGAATATAAGTTAGTTGATTTTGATTGTGGAGTTTTAACACTCATAGGTATTGCGTTTCCCAACAGTGGCCTGCTTATAAAGAGCGTGTATAATGAGCTTGTCTGTCAGTGTTACTTGAACACACCTGTATTTACTTTTGCAACATTAGTTTACCATATCCTTTGCACTATTTATCTTTGCAACCTTAATTTATCATATCTTTGTAACTTGAATATGCAGTGGTAATGTTAGTATAAAATTGTCTAGAGCTTTTGGGCATGCACATGGCCACTACAATGTTACTATGGGTGTGAGAAGATAACGATTAAATTAATAAAGGGGTGAATTCATTCTTTTTTTTAAGAATATTAATTATGGTTGTAAGAATTTAATAAGTAAATTAATAAATAATGGGATGCCAAAGAATCCCTGTAAACAATTGAAAGCAAGATCTATGCATAATAAGAATTGAACTGAGTCGAGGTTAGGGTTTATGCAGTTCTCTGAATCGCGAACTGGGGGTTTTGCAGTCACCCAGCGCCGCGCGGTCTCCTTCCATAGCCCCGTTGGGGCTCATGTCACACAAGGAGGGAGGGCCAACGAGCACCTCCTACAGCCGAGTCACGGAAAATGGCAATACAACAGAGGGAATAAAGCGGCCCACCTTTGAGCCGCCGTCCGACCTACATTCAAAACTGATGGAGGAAGGCACATTCAAGGATCGTGATATGGATATTGACCCAGCAAAAGAGGCCAGCCCTTTTTCTGCGTCGGTTCCTTGGTTGCCAGGTAATTGCATTCCACAAGCCCCACAAGCTCCAAAATATGTTATTAGTTCACCACGCATAGAAGAGAAAAAGCAGTACATGAGGGATTATGCCCTAGTTGGGAAATTTCTGGGGCTCTGGCCTGCCGAGCGGGATCTGATTAAGTGGATACAATACTGGTGGAAACCAAAAGGTCATTATGAGTTGCAACTGGGCTCCAAGGGGTTTTTTACAATTATATTCCATAACCTTGAGGATCGTAACCGCATCTTTGATGGGGGGCCATACTTCTTCAACTCGACGGGTCTCTTCCTGCGGTTCTGGACTGAGAAGTTCAGCCTGGAGAAGGAGGACTTCGCTCATGAACTTGTTTGGATCCGACTATACTCTCTTCCACAGGAGTTTTGGCTGGAAGAGGTCATGGCCGGCATAGGCAACACCATCGACATCTATGTCAAATCTTCTGAAGAAACCAAGCAGAGGCGCTACACCTCCTATGCGCAAATTTGTGTATACTTGAACATTGCTAAGCCACTCCCAGGCTCCATCGTACTCGAATATCAAGATGACGATTGGACTCAAACCATTGACTACGAACACATTTTGTTCCGATGCAGGAAATGCCATGAACACGGTCATCTTTTCCGGGAATGCCCCCTCAACGCGGTTCAGAAAGATGGGAACTCTGAAACTGGCGAAGACAAAGAGGGAAAAGATAAAGACGACTTTGTATAGCCGGCAGGGAAAAGGCGACAAGGAGGAAGGAGGCAACCCGCCCAAGTAAGTAAGGATCCTTCTACTAGCAATAAGTTTGCCATACTGCAAGATCAGCCGGAAAATAATCCCACCACCTTGATCCCGAGCGCACCACCCCCGAACTTGGGTCTTCAAGACCTAGGCGCAGAAACTGGAACACCCTAGCAGGGAAAGGATCCCAATCCCCTGCACCTCAACGAAGCTCAGAACACACAAGAGCTATAGGAGACAGAGGACGGAGATGCGGAGATGGAGCTGGAAGAGAACGACCTAGCCGGAGTGGACCTGGAGCACTTGGAGCATGCGTACAAACAGCAAAAACTCTATGCCATACCCAGAGACCAACTAAGGAAAGTACACAAGGTATTTCTCAACTCTTCAGCCGGATCTTCAGCCCGAGCCAGGAAGGCCTTAGGAATCCAGAGCACACAACCAAAAAACCCAGGTAAGGCTCAGAAAGATGAGAAAAAAAGGGGGTGGAAATCCACTAACAAGCTCATACACGAAATAGGCAACTACATGGTGAACTCGGGACAAATCCACTTGATCTCGGATAGTTTCCCCCCGCTCCCCACCCCCCCGTCATTATGAAGATCATATCTTGGAATATCAGAGGCCTCAATGGACGTAGCAAGCAGAAAGTGCTATAGGATATGATTATGACAGAAAAAACGGACATAGTAATGTTGCAGGAAACAAAATGCTCATCAGAATACATAGATCGGCTCCTTCCCTATTGCTGGAGGCAAGGAAGCGCAGCCTCAATTGGCGCTTTGGGCACCGTCGGGGGCCTAGCTATGCTCTGGAACACCAGTGAGGTGATAATGGAAAATTTCTTTACCACTAAGTGGTCCATCACAGCGGATTACAGGTGCATAGGCTCAAACAAGCTTGGACACCTGACTAATGTATATGGTCTAGCCAGCTCAAGGGACAAGCAAGCCTTCCTCAGAAGCTTGGATTATACATCCACTCTAACACAGTATAACAATTGGACGATCGGGGGAGATTTTAACATCATTCGCGGTCTGGAGGAGAAGAAAAGGGGGTCCAGACGACTGGAAAGAGATTCTGAGGTCTTCAACAACCTCATTGACGACCTTCACCTCATTGATCTGGACGCCATCAATGGCACTTATACGTGGACGAATAGAAGAACTGGGAATCACCAAATTGCTTGCAAGTTAGACCGCTTCCTCATCTCCGATTCCCTTATGATGGAGGGTATGGCAATGGAAGCTACTATTCTGAACCTCTCCGGCTCAGACCATTGGCCCATACAACTATGGATGGACGTCCCAGCCACACCTGGTAAGAAACCATTCAGGTTTGAACAGTTTTGGCTGGATCATCCGGACTTCCAGGAAAACATCTAGAGCTGGTGGAGGGAGGCAGAGGTCCAGCGTCGATCCAAAATGTTCAAATTTCAGCAGAAATTAAAAAACCTCAAACACACTCTCAAGCTCTGGAACAGGAATACCTTTGGCAATATCTTCGATTCCCAGAAGAAGCTGAGGGAACAACTAGGTGATATTCAACATCAAATCAGGCTGCATGGGTTATCTAATGAGATAAAAGACCAGTAGATGGAAATAATCCAACAACTCGAGGCCAGGAAAAGACAAGAGGAAATCTTATGGAAGCAGAAATCGTGCGTCCAGTGGCTCAAGGAAGGAGAACGTAATACAAAAAAAATTCACAGAACTGTCATTCAGAGGAGGCACTCCAATAAAATTACGCATCTTGTCTTGGATGAGGGAGAATCCATTCGCTCCCATGAGGACATGGAGACAACCCTGATAGACTACTTTCAATATCTCCTTACAGAACCCCTCCCGGACAGGCGTGAGGCCATAAATAAAATTACCAGGAACGTGCCCTCCTTGGTCACCCAGGAACAGAAATCAGCGCTGCTCCGACCTATCACAATTGAGGAAGTGGACGAGGCACTTCAGAACACACCCAATTGCAAGGCATCGGGCCCGGATGGCTTCACCAGCGATTTCTTCCATCATTGCTGGCCAATGAACAGAACTAAAGTATGGGAAATTCTGGAAGATTCCAGAGCCACTGGTCAAATCCTTCAAGCCCTCAATGCTACTTTCCTAACCTTAGTTCCCAAAGAAGGAAATGCACATCATCCTAAGCAATTCAGACCTATAGCCTTGTGAAATGTCATTTACAAGCTTCTCACAAAAGTCATAGCCCGAAGACTCAAGCCTATTCTACCGACAATCATATCCCCGGAACAATCAGGATATGTAGAGGGCAGACAGATCTTGGACAACGTCATCTTGGCTCATGAAGTAATCCAGTCCTTGCAAAATACCAAAACCCCAGGTATGCTCCTTAAATTAGACCTTTCTAAGGATTTTGATAAGATAAGATGGGACTTTATGTGAGAAATGCTCTTAGCCTTTGGCTTTGATCAGAGCTGGCTGAGCTGGATTATGAATCTTACCTCCACGACCTTCTTCTCTCTTCTCATCAACGGTGTCCCCTCCCGACCTTTCTCCCCCTCTAGAGGAATTAGACAGGGGGATCCTCTTTCCCCCTTCCTTTTCATCATTCTGGCCGAAGGTCTGAGTCGTTCAATACATGCTGCAGTGGAAAACAACCTTTTGACCGGTCTACCCCTACACAGTATCTCCCCACCTATCTCGCACAGCTAGTTCGTGGACGATACTCTCCTGATGGGCAGCTTGACGGTCTGAGAGGCCAATGCTATCCTGGATATTCTCATCTCTTTCTCAGAGGCCTCGGTCCTGGATTGCAATAAGGAAAAATCCCAAATCTTCTTCTTTAACATGCCCCCTCTTGTCCATCGTCATATCTCAGAGGTCTTAGGTTTTACCTGAAACTCCCTTCCGTCCAAATATCTGGGAATCCCCCTTATTGACAATGCCCTCCGGAACTCCTCCTAGGAGCATATACTCACCTCCTTTACCAAACGTCTTTCTTCGTGGACCTATAGAATCTTAAACCTCCCTAGTCATCTTACTCTTCTTCGTGCTATTCTTCAGGCCCTCCTGATCTATCATTTCTCAGCTTTGGCTGCTCCCAGATTTGTCCTCTCAACCATAAAAAATCTTCAAAGAAACTTCTTTTGGCATGGCCTCAACGTAGGGAAGAAGATGGCGCTGGTCAATTGGGATAAACTTTGCTTCCCAAAGGAACAAGGTGGCCTGGGTCTAAGGGACCCCTTCACCATGAATAAGGTCCTCAGTGCTAAAATCTGGTGGCGCTGGCTAAAACATCCCAAGGACCTCTGGGCCAGACTTTGGAGGAAAAAATATACCCCAAATGTAGCAGAGAGGAACCTTATTAGATGGAATGGGGACAACCCGGGCTCCCTAATTTGGACTGCGGCCAAGCAGAACAGACAACTGGTGACCCGACATGCCTTCTGGGAGATTAGGAATGGGGAGACAACGCTTTTCTGGCGAGACTCCTGGCAGTAATGGTCAGTCCTAGCTACTAAAAACTAGGCCCGAGACATCTGCCCCCAGGCTATTGGAGAGGGCCTAAAAACAGTTGTTGACTACTGGCAGGACACTACCTAAGAGGACACCTGGCGATGCTGGCACTTGGACAGGGAACGTCTCAATCTGGGGGCACACGTGGACTTGGAACCCTGGCAAAAGGAGATGGCCAAAAGTAAAATACCCAAAATTGAGGGGGACGATATCCTCAGATGGGGATATCGACCGCAGGGCACCTTCAGTACGCAGGAAGCCTACTTGGTCAAGACTATAACAGACCCCATCCCGAATACGACAGCCTGGCAGAAATTGTGGAATCTCAAGCACTCGCCAAAAGTCACTCTCTTCCTCTGGCTTGTTCTCCACTCAAGCATTCTAACCTGGGATAATCTAACAAAACGCGGTTTTGTGGGGCCCTCAATCTGCATTCTATGTGGAGAAGCAGAGGAAACTCTGAACCATCTCCTCAATACTTGCCCCTATACTGCCCAAGTTTGGGACCAAGCGACGCTTATCATGCGCACTTCAGACCACAATAGGGACAGTATTCAGGAGACGCTAACGAACTAGAGGGATGGGGCCTTCCAATCCCCCCTTTTAAACCACATTTGGCAACTCATTCCAGGATTTATCCTTTGGCAGACCTGGAAGGAAAGGAACAAAAGAATTTTCAAAGGCCACTCCCTCCTGTGGCAGAAATGCTGGCATTTTTGCCGCAATAATATCTTGGAAACGATCAACATCCAGCGATGGTCTGAGGCAGACCTGAATGGCTCGCCTTCTGAAGGCCCCATCCTTCAACAATGGGCGTTGATTCCCCCTCTCCCGGCAACTAGTACCTGCCCACCTACGTTCCAAAGTCCCTCCTGCTGGTCTCCTCCCCCGGAAGGCTACATCAAGCTTAACTTCGACGAAGCCTCAAAAGGCAACCCTGGAGCTGCAGGCTATGGGGTTGTCTTCCACGACCATCTTGGACACATCTTGATCATAAGTGCAGGCTCCCTCGGGCACTCAACAAACAACACAGTAGAGCTATGGGGTCTTCTCAAAGGACTGAACCTAGCCCGCAAAAATGGCTTCACTAAGCTTATTGTCGAGGGGGATTCTCAAATCATAATCAACCTCTTGCGCCGAATGCTAAATGGAGTGCATCTGGACAGACTGGCACCTAGATGGAGGCTCTCCCTTGGGGTGCAGATTCTCTCAAATTTACTGCGGCCAAATCAAGCTATCATCCCGTCCCACATCAGAAGGAAGGCGAATCAAGTGGCGGATGATCTAGCTAATTTAGGCACCACCTGGAGCGAACCAGAGCTTCTATGCGACTCAAATTGGGACCCTGATCACCCAGTCCTCCAATGTTGCATCCGCAGGGATGATTCAACAGACCATCCCCTGGATGGGGTGATAGTGGATTACACTTGGCATGAGGAGGAGGTCGGCACTAGCCCACCAGGCACGAGGCCACGTGATGGGCCCGTGCCGATTGCAGTCACCCCCCTCCAGCATTAATATGATTCTAGGTGATGTAAATGCTCTTGTACGCACCCTCCCCTATTTCGAATGCCATAGTATGGATCTCTCGCAGTTACACCGCTCTCGTCTCTGGTCAAGCGGCGATGAGAGTATCCCTTTGCGTTCCTGGGCTGACATTATTCGCTTCCTCTGGCTCTTTGCTAGCCTCCTCCATTTCAACGCCCTCCACTCCGAGCTGTCGTACCCTGCTTCCACGAACGACCCAATGCCCTGCGAGAGAGGAAGGTCGAGGAGGGACTCTTCTTGGAGGCCTCGCAGGCCCTCAATCTTGCCTCCTGGCTCGCAGCTTCACTCTCAGACAATTGTTCCTTGGGCAACGAATACTCCCCCGCGTCTTTGCTCCGCCTCCACAAAGTTGTTACCTGTCTTGCCGCTCGTCGTTGATCCCCCCTGGATCTCTTCAGAAGTACCTCCTCCCCCCCGCAAGCCAGGGAATTATGATCACCAAAATCTCGTCTCCAGCACTGGCATGCAGCTCCGGGACAATCTAGATAATATATACGAACTGGTGTTTGAATTACGCCAGGGGGTGGACGACCTCCACTTTCGGTTGCAGTCTACGAATGATAAGGTTGCGACTCTCCTTCAACTCCCGGCCTCGATGAGCGAGGCCTTTCCCTCTCATCCGGATGGAGCGCCCTCAGAGGAAATGCCTCGCACAGCAACAGGGGAAGGCGACGTCAAGGAGCAGAGCACAATGAAGCCTGGGTTGGAGTGCACCAGTTGCAGGATGGCGAAGGCAGATTCGACAACCCGACAATAGAAGATGGAGGTGACAGAAGCCAAGCGCGCAATGGACAATTTGACTGAAGGGATGATTTGGGACTCGGGGCCCACCTACATAGAGGAGGAACCTTGGCCGGGGGACCTCTCAGCCACGGGTCAGAGTTACTAGCCAGGTGTTTAATTATGTTCTTATATGCAAAATCTGATAGTTTTAGTTAGTCTTATTGGAAGAACAGTTCATCCAAACTTTCCTTTTTAGTCTCAGAACTGTTGTGCATACTTTCAAGGCTAGTTGGACTGGTTTCCCCTCTGTTGGGGCAGTCCAGTGTAGCTATTTTTTACTATGGATGTAATGTGGAACACCGTCCGGAATTTTGGAGGACCTTAACATAAATTACCTCTTCTTACTTAAAAAAAAAAAGTAAATTAATAAATAGTAGATTCATTTTCAAAGTTTCTATTCTCTTTCAAATTTTATTAATTTTTTGTTTTTAAAAATTAAAATTTTATTTATTTAATCAAATTTAAATTATAAAATTTTATTTTTAATAATTTTAACTTATTTTAAAATCATATTAAAATAAATATAAATAATTTTATTTTATTTATCTAAAAAAATTAAATTTAAAAATAAACAATATAATTGTATTTATTCGAAAAAGTTAAATTTAAAGAATAAAAGGAGAAATTTCTAATTTTAAATAATAACTTAACATGAATCACTGTAAGTGAAAGAAACATTGGCATAAATCTTTAAAAATTTAAACTATTTATATAGTCCATTGAACCCTTATCATGAATCACTCTAAGTGAATCAAACATTGACATAAATATTAAAAAATTTAAACTATCTATATAGGCTATTGATCCGTAGATGTAATGTTTTATGCTCATATTTAAAAGACGAGTTATGTTTGTGTTTTTCTCCCTTTCCATTTGTGAAACTCATTTCATAATATTATTATGTTCTCAATGAAGCTCAAAACCATTGTTGGATCTTTTCTAATTTGGGTTTAGAGTGGGTTTTATTTTGGCATTTGTGAGAAAAGAGCTTGTTTGGTAGCATCCAATGTTACATTGGGACATATCCCCAAGGGTTGGTGACCTCTTTTCCACACATTTAGGATGTGGGTACTTTACTTAATACAAAATTTAGTTATGAAACTTTTATTAAAATTATAATTTTTTATTAATAAAATTATTGTTTTTAAAGTTAGTATTATACATTGTTAACATTTAAAATATACAACGGTTTTCACTTAATTTTCGATTAAAATAATCAATATTCTTTTACAATATTATTTTAAATGCTTTGAAAACAATAAGTTCATAAATCATATAAATTTCTTTGAAAAGTGACAAGTGGATGGGGCTTTTATAGAAATTCTATCTAATCATCAAATATAAGAATGACAACATCAATAAGTTGGGAGACATGCTTTCAACACCACCCAACTCTTATGTACATAGAAACATTCATCCATGATGCATACAAAGAGGCATACATAGAAGATGAGGACATTAAATAGGTATTTCAACAACTGCAAGGTCAAGTTCATGTAGAAAAAGGTGACAATAAGGCCAAGTCTCATCTCCAGAATGAGTTACTCTAAAATCTTGATGTTATAGCAAGATTTTCCTCACCCCATGCAAACTTGCATAGAGGGCCTTTTTCTATTTCCCTATGCAGACTTGAAGTCCCTTTTTCCAAATCTCAGAGATAAAAACATTATTTTTCCACATATACATGCCCTACCTATAGTACAATATGCGTATATGCAGGTTGCACCACTACAACTCACATACATAAGAATTTGTGCCCAAAATTAAAAAATGGCTTTGGGTTTCCATGTCACATCACGAGATCCATGATCCTTGACCTTCCATATACTGGAAACGTTCTGAATCGACCATTCAGTTCAACTTGAAGGCTACAAATAGGCCAAATCTAAGCTATGGAAAAAGGATAGAAGAATTCAACTATGAGAGAAAAGGTACTCTGGAGAAATTATTCACTTCACATTGAGCTTGCATCCCTTTGTCTTTTAAGTTTGAACACATGGTTCAACCCCCAAACTCTTCCCTACTTGATTGAGAACCTCATTGTCTCTCTTATATGAGCTCTCCTTTGGTGGAGGATTGAAGTGGTGGAGGCCCAACTTGAAGGAACTTAGTTTCTCAGTTCTGAACCGTGTCGACACGAAAGTTTATAATTCATTCACTTTTGATGATTACATTTTAATAGAAATAATATTTTCTCGTCCAATTAATATCTTGTGAATATTTGAATTGTTATTCCATGGGCGTATTTGTTATGAATGTTGATGGATTATGCTATTGAATGTGGTAACATTATATATTATCACCATATGATCGCATTGCTTAGTTGTTGAGGACTAGTTGTAGGTATATTTCTTTGAGTCAAGTGCTCAACGATGGACTTCATCGAATGTCTGGATGAGTTAGGCCTTTTATCTTGTCTTGCTAGCATATTTGTATATATATCATACTTGAGATTAGAGTTGATTTCTACAGTCATTTCCATCTGTTGTGGTTTACCCCTAGCCATAGAGATAATTTCCTTGTAACAGAATTGGTGACCATATTGGGGATATAATCTTCTTTTTTGGGGTTTGGAGTGTCTTTCTCCTTAGGTTGTTCTCGGTTATATTGAGTTTCTTGTCGTATTATTCCTTGACAACCTCTATTCACTCTGAGTATGAATTTCTTAGTCTTCTCCTTAGCCTGGCTATGTTTTAACACATATACATAGGTGTTTTCCTGACAGTCGCGTACCTATGCATGTTGTCCTCCTTCAAGAGGTGTATATACGTGTTTTTCCCTTGGACAGTCACGTAAATCACCCTTTGTTTCTTGGTTGCTGGGTTTGATGGTTGTTGGGTGGGTTTTGATGATTGCTGAGTCTTCTTGAGTCTTTGTTATGACTGTTAAGTGTCTGTGGAATGACAAGAAACCTTTCTTTGGTTGAATTTTTGGGCGATTCCTTTTTCATCATCCTTTTCATTTGATTGTCCTAGCATCTTGGGCTGGGTGTTTTTCTCCTTGATATCCTACTTGGTTTGTCTTTGTTTACACACAATAGATTTTTTATATCAAGTTATTGTTCAATCCTTGCATTTTCATTCCTTTATATTGAAAATACAAAAATATTAGGCATTTTACATTGCTGACATTTTGATCTCTTGAGTCTTTATCATTTATCTTAGTACATGTAAAAAAATATTGCATTTTATTTTAGAATTGCACAACTGAATTGAGAATTTCATTTTGAAAAGCATATCATTTATTGAAAATTGAAGTTAGGACTTTTCATTGTATGCATATTCATTTATTTTACTTGTTAAGTCATAACATCACTAGTTTCACGACCGCCCCTTTTTGAGTAAGAAAGACCACTAAAAGTAACGCTATAATTTAAAATTGATTAGTAACAATTTTATCTTTCTAGGGTGCACAAACTAGCTTAGGATTTAGAGCCTCGGAATAAGATTTTGTGAGTAAACTTCTCCAAGGCTATTAAATCAACATATGTGTCTCGCTAAGGGAGTGGAGAAATCCATTGTATAATCGATATTATCAAGAGGCTTCGCTTACACCGGAGTTAAGCACGAGGTCGCATGAGGTTGGTTGAAGGGATATCCCTCCGATACCTTCTTAGCGTCATATATATTTGTGGGGATCTATTCGTATATGGGGATCTTGCTAGTGCCCTTACCTCTGTGAGGGGCAGTTCTTTCAAGGTTTCATGCTTTGTTACCCTACCCATACGGTGGACCTGACTTACGATTGTTCTCCTGTGCATCGGTTATACTGTGGTTTCTTATTTTCTAGACTTAGGTACCACATAGATTACTTGCAGGGGTTATTCTGCAGGTACCCTGGGTCAGATAAGGGTCGAAAAACACACAACCTTTATGGAGGATCACCTTTGTGGGGGGATCTGAACGATTGGTTGTTAAGCCCACGAGGGCCCTTATAACTGATTCTGATACCTCAGATATTTAGCAGAAGAGTCTTAGTCCCCTCTTGGGTGAGGCATACCTACTTTAGAGAGGGAGGTCCCTTTCAACCACTTTATCATGTTTGTCTGCATATTGACTATTTGATTATTTTTTATGTGCTCTTTGATTACTAGTTGGCCTTAGGATTTGTTTTTTATATCTCGAGTCTTGAGTCATCGTGGACCTGAACCAACTTCCCCGCAGGTCTCACTGCTTGTTATAGTTACCACCACATTTTGAGTCTTTTCCTTCTAAAAGGCGCAAGGTTATCAAACGTGGTACACATACCTCCACTTATTAGACTTGTGATCATACAAGGATGAGTACTGAATCAAGTCATCAAGATATTGGGAGTCCTTCCACTCCCATACCTACTATAGTTAACAGTACCCCTTCGACACCTTCAACCACTATGATTGTAGTGTCAGAAATGCCTATCATCACCTCTCCCCATCCTATAGTGAATGTTGAACCTATAGCCACAAACCCTTTTGGGTCTCTTGGTCACTCACCGAGCTATAATGTTCAGTCTATCCCTATGGCCTCTAGTCCTTTTTCCTATGGTATGCGGAACTTCACATCACAATTTTCAAATTCCATCCCAGCAGCTAGCACAAATGATAGCATTGGAATTGGGGGCACAACTCCTCCACATACTCCATTCACGTTTGGTGGTACTCACATCCCTCAAACGAATCCTACTATTGGAGTCATTCCTTCTTTTAACCCCAGGTCTAGAGGAGGGTATTATAATCCAGGACATGGCCATGGTGCTTACCAGAACCTTAGATGGGCTGCGATTCCCTAACCACAATATTTCCTTGGAGCTTGGGGCCAGATGCCGCAACCTTGTCTCCCTTTTCTAGCCACACTCAATCTGCCAGAATTGTCTAAGTTGATGAATGATATTGTGTGTCATGATTCGATATGGCCCCCCGTTCCCACCAATCTTCCTTCAGATATTCCAAAATTTGAAGGAAAGAATGGTGAGGATCATGGTGATCACGTTACTACTTTTAACCTTTGGTGCTCTTCGAATTCCCTTAACTACGATTCTATTCGGTTAATATTTCTTGAACGCACCCTCACGGGGGTTTCCGCGAAATGGTATATCGAGCTACCTAGGGGGGCATATAGAACCTTTAGTTAGATATTCTTAGTCTTCCTTAACCACTTCCAATTACCGGTTTGTTACGATGTTGTCTTAGAAATTTTGTTGACCTTACGCCAAGACAAAGCCACTCATATCTCATATCACATCTAGTAGTAGCATAGACGGAAGAGGTTGATCAAGACCTACATACCCCCAAAATTCCTGCTAGAGTGGTTCCTTAAGTCTCTGCAGCCTTATATTTCGAAGGATGTTTCTACATCCAAGGTTACATCTGAGGAAGAATCGATTTTTAAAGCCTAGCATTTAGATCTTATACATGCAATAGTAGATATTGTAAAAATTTCAACGTTCTATTTGTGGCATTATGGACAAAATTGGCCATACTGTCGAAAAATGGAGGAAATTTTAATTTTTTTTTTTCCATATTGCCCGATAACATCGCTATTGCCACATTAACGTCTCTCTAGCCACGCTGTCATCTCTGTTTCCACGTTATCGTCTCTCTTTCCATGTTTTCCACATAGATGTCTCTCTTGCCACGTTTGGGACAAAGTCATCTCTCTTGCCACGTTTGTGAAGATAGTTGTCACAGTTGCGACTTTGTGGAAACTAGGTTTTCCCCCTCCAACGGTCACCTAGTATTTTGACCAAGTCAACTTTGATTTGGTCAATGATTGTCAGAATTGTGACATTATAAAATCTATAAATATGTTTCATTTTCTGGATGTTGCGACAAGTTTTATATAATAACGACACACCAAAAAGGGTTTAGGGTTCTTTTTGACTAGAGTACAACTATTAAAAGACATTGTACTAGGGATAAAGTACATGATGGGAAATGATGACCTATGAATGGGGCCAACGTTGAAATTTTTTCAAAATGTTTCTGTATGAAATCATACATCCTTGAGTCTTGAAACCCTCTCATACCGTCAAGACATGTGTCTAGTATAACCATGCCAAATTTCGATGTATACATGCACATATTGAAGAAATTTCAATGTTGGCCCCATTCACTGCTCACTATGTGGGGTCGGTGCATGACATTTTTGGTGGTTGAATTGGAAGTTCCATGACCTTTCAAGAGATTTCCAACAAAGATTCTACAGATGGAAACAACGACATTTGACAATGAGACACCCATTATGAACGTCGTTGCAAACATGGACGATTTGAAAGATTATGTGGTCGGGACATGTAGTGTGACAATTGCTCTGATACCAAGGTTCACACAAACCTCTCGATTTACCATTCATTACATGGATTTAAAAACAAATGCATTTAACCATAATTAAACACACTTAACAACTCAGAGTAAAATATATGGGTACTGCTATAATTAAATGTCCCATAGCATTCATCATTAATTCATTTACACAGCGGAAAA
>ML784388.1:127120-138447 GCA_009831015.1 Picea engelmannii | reverse complement strand
AGTGGTACCTAACCCAAACGATATTAATTCCAATACCAATTTAAAGCATTAAAGTGCATAAAAATAGCTTGAAATTCAAAGATACCTTAGGTGACCCCTTTGAATGGTAAGGAGATGTTGATTATGTCAAAATGAGGTAAAAAGGGTGGTACTGGCATATAAATGGAGGCCTGTGGTATATAATATAGGCAAAGAGCATGGTCAAAACCGGGGACCAACAGACATCATACATCCTTGAGTATTGAAACCCTCCCATACCATCAATCCATGTGTCTAGTCTGACAATGTCTAATTTCGATGCATACATGGACAGTTTGAAGAAATTTCAACCTTGTCCCCATTCACTGCTCACTATGCAGGGTCGATGCAAGATGACATTTGTGTTGGGTGAATGATAGCAGTAATAAAAATGATGAGATGATGACATCGTCCTCTGAAGAATCTGTGAGTGAATATTATGATCTTATGACATCGTTCTCACCAACAAATGTCCACTCAGTCGTAATGACACATCTTTGATATCCTCCAACATTAAAGAAATCCCCACATCAACAGGGAGTTTAAACATTTTCAATAAGTGTGAGTCATTCACACATTCTCCTACCTCATGGAAATTATCTTGTGATCATTCTCACCATTATTCACATAACCCCCACACTATATTCCCCTTAGGTACTCAATAATACAAATTTAGAAATGACCAAAACTAATGCAATAATGATGAAATAAGAAACCTTGGAAGATATGTAGATGGTTGTAGATAAGCATAGAGACAAGGAAAATTAGAAAACCTTTAAACCCATGCCCATGAAATAGTCACTTATTAATTATTTAAGAGCTAAGGCAATACTCCACTATGTTTCCCATAAATAAATCAATGGTTGGTGCAAGATGCCATTGGTGGGTGAACTAAAGCTTCTGTGACATCAACTCGACCTGGTAATTCAATAATCAAACCCTCCTTAAGTATTATACGGTGACATAAAAAATCCTTAAGTATCGAAACCCTCCCATACCTTAACCCCATTCCTTTAGAAAAATTAGAAAACATTTAGCCAAGTATCTAGTTAGTGATAGTTGGAAGAAATTAGAGTGGCATTGTGATGATCCAACTCAATACAAAAGTTCACCTCATTACAACTTGAAAGAATTTTTCCACCAAACTACTCATTCACAAGAGAAAATTGTCATTGACTTGCTCATCCAATGGAGGAGGGAACGAAGACATATCCTTGTGATATTGTGCACCCACTGGAAGAGTAGTACCATGACATATCAAAGATGATCCCCGTTATGCCCATTATGAACGTTGTTGCAAACATGGTCGATCTCAAATATTATTTGGTTGGGACATCATACCTCCTTGAGTCTTGAAACCCTCCCATACCGTCAAGGCATGTGTCTAGTCTAACCACGTCAAATTTTGATGCATACAAGAACATATTGAAGAAATTTCAATGTTGGCCCCATTCACTAGTGCTGACTATGCAGGGTCGGTGCATGAAATTTGTGGTGGTTGAATTGGAAGTTCCATGACATTTCAAGAGAGTTCCAACAAAGATACTACGGATGGAAACAATGACATTTGACAAATATGAGACACCCCATTATGAACGTTGTTGCAAACATGGATGATATCAAAGATTATGTGGTCGGGACATCAAACATCCTTGAGTCTTGAAACCCTCCCATACCTTCAAGGCACGTGTCTAGGCTAACCATGTCAAATTTCGATGCATACAGGCACATATTGAAGACATTTCAACGTTGGCCCCATTCACTAGTGCTTCTCTAATGAAGGGGATTGTGCCTCTCTAATGAGTGTGAGGCATCTTAATGTGTCACACTCATTAGAGAGGCACAATCCTCATATATGGTGGTCATTTAGGCACATATAAAGGATAGTGGGATTTGTGTGATGGCCCAAATCCTAATGCATGACTTTTTTGAAGCATATAAAGTAAATTGTATTGCTCAATTCTGTGGATTTTAGCCTTCGACCATGGAATAGGCCTTAACAACCATCCATGGTGTACCAATCCTTGAAATGATAACCATATGCCACTCATGGGTTAAATATTATAGGGCCCTAGATACGGAACATTAACCCGATGAGTTAATGTAGTTGTTCCAAGTTTTAGAAATTTACATCACATTATGGAAAAGTATATCAAAACAGTTTATCATACTCTAGATATAGTTTAGTTAATTTTGGAAATGAGAGTACATTTTAGTCATTTATTGAGTTAGTTTTGGCAATGGGAGTACTTTTTCTAATTTTACTCATTTTACCCATCAGTGCACTACCTCTACTAGTCGACGACACACTAGGAAATCCGGGAACCCCACCAATTCCCCCTTGGGACACCCAAATATACTTATTTATCTTCATTCAACTTCAGATGGTAGGAGATATGGGTCCATTCCATGAAATACTTACTTCCTTGTGCCCATAGATATTCTCCTATGGTACATCTCATCATCAGAGAAGGTCTTGGAATTTGGGGTCAAGGATTCTTCATGCCTCGAAGTAGATCTCACTCTCTACTACTCTACCTTGGATGCTACAACTCTTACCAAAAGTACAACTACAACTCTTCCCATAGGCCTGTGGGCATATTTTCATCTACAAATCATGTGAACAAATATTGATGTTGAAGGGTCTCAAGCACATGTTGAAAATATTAATGTTGAAGATTGGGATAAGGTTGGGGTGCATGAAAAAGATGCATCTATGGAACTTGATGCTCAAGCATGTGTGGTGTCCACAAATGTTTACATGGAATATTTTTCCCAAGGGCCATCACAAAGGGTGGATTGAGTGTCATTAATGTTGAGATGGGAGCACCCATTGAGGGGATTATTGATATTTTTCCAGAGGGATACCAAATAACATGCTCCATAATTGGGAATTATTCAATGTTGAGTGATGTCCAATACATCGGCTGGATCAATGGAGAGATTGAGGCAATGTTTGAGATAATGGTCTCCACATGTTAAACAATTGTTCATTAGGTTGAGGATTGCAAGAGAGTCTATTGCTATTGATAATATTACTCATGGTAAAATATGTTTTAATCATTTTTTTTATGTTGGGTTGAAGTCATTGTCTAATGAACACCAATGTAAAGCATAGAGGAAGTTCATTGAGAGGAATAAATATGACCAAACCCAATTTATCATTGATAATATCTTGATCCATGTATGAGGGTGTGAGAAATTGTGCATTTTTGCAGATATTCCAAGGAAATGTGAGATGATTAAACCACAACATGTATTATGAACTTTTTCATTACAAATATTTGTAGAGATTGTTAGAAGAATGGAGGTTGATTATTGGTGTTCTCCACATGCCACTAAGCTAATGTTGAAAGGATACACAATATTTCACCTCGACTAGGAGAAAACAACAACATGACATGAGACATGGTTCCTAAACAAAATGGCCACACGAGATACTTCATGACAACATGCTACCCCTCCAAATGTGCACATGTTAAAATCTGGGAGGTTGAGAGTAATGAGTGAGCACAATGTGAAACAGATGTAGATCGAGATCCTCTTTTCCCTCATTATTTCTTCAGTGAAACCATCGATCACATTAGGAAATGGATGCAGGTTGGTCTGAATCTTCCTTCCCCTTGTTATTTCTTCCACTTGATCTAAAAAAATGAATTGATATCAATCATTCCCAATTTTAAAGGGTTTAGTCCATGGGATTTGACTTCCCCACCAACCATGGAGAAACCCAATTCTTGATGCAGGGCTATCAAGCCCTGCACTAAAAATCCTTTTTAATCTTATGAGTTTCAGTCTACGTCTACACCTATAGAATAAACACAACACAAATAACTCACATAAGAGACCCGTACACAAGAATTTGTGCACGCAATTGTACTTCCTGTGAATCTGTGAAAGTTTGTTGAAAAAGCACTAATGTTGGTACTACTGTTGCATTAAAATATGGTAATGTTGATAACTGCATGGTACAGGATGATGTAAATTGTGGGCCAATATCTGGAAGATCTGTACACAAAGGTTTTTGTTCCTGTCTAGCCCCAATTTTAGATGAATGGCTCCCTGACCTAACTGATGCACTTCATATAGTGGCCTTAGAGCATAAACGTACCACTTTACTATCACCAGATTTCTTTCCATGACTTGTAGACTTCTTGTGCGACTCCATAACAATATTTTCATGCCTTGTTTTCTCTCCACTGGGGACAGGTTTAACTTTAGCTTCAGCAAAGTCAGAACTGCCTTCCCGGAGTATTGAAATTGTATCAGGGATAGAAGAATTAACATTATCATTTGCCTGTTTCTGAAAATATTCAACTTCACCTTTCCCAGTTTGGCATGCTCCAAGAGGCTTGTTCTGTGAAACAAATCCAATGAAAATAAGACAATTTCAATAAAAACATTGTTTGTAAGTCTGCAAAGCTAAAGAAAGGATGCACTCCAACCCAGTACAACCAATGAACTCAAAAATAATAAAACCCGTGCAATGAAATAATCAAAATATTTAACAAAAATAAAAGGACTCTAGTTTCAATCACCACAAGCATATTCAATGATTCCAAACAACATTGTAATGAACATAAGATTCATTTGTAAATTTTTTCTATATGAAGAATCACATCCTATTAACATAAAAAAAACAAGCTTCACTTGGTACACAAAATTAAATTAGAATCACTTCATTTGGTTGGCTAGTTTGAAAGGGTTTCCAGCATCCAACATTTTTGTCTATCTCACCAAACTACGTAAAATCAATTGATCCATATATACCCTCTCCAGTGGGAACATTCTTTGTTCCAATATCAAACGTGAAAGTATCACCAATCTGAGACATAGACTTGGCTTCTAAATCTCCAGATTTTGTCCCAACCTTTTCCACATTATCATCCCCCTCACTCGAAACAAAATACAATTTCACGGTCTGAACAAGATCACTATTCTCAACAGAAGGCCCATCAATATTTGGAAGGAGAAAACAACTCTGCAATTGATTACCCTCTCTATTTGTTGCAAGAGATTTATTATCAGGTTCTAATGAGATATCAACTTCTAAACTGACCTCCATTGCCTCGGCCTTTCCTTTGTAGTTCCAAATCTCTTTCGTTTCTTTCTCAAACACTTTTATAGTCACATTATGACTCTTGCTCCTATTTTCCTTCTTCCCAAACAACATTCCTTTGAGGAATATCCGATTGTGAAACTTTCACCATAGTTTGGTTAGTGCTATGACCTATAGAACAAAAGCAAGGGTTCTATTTAGATATACTTCATATAATTAACTTATTCTTTCGGTCACATGATTTAGGATTGAAACTCCATTTTACAGTGGGCCAATGTCACCAAATACTAGAGTGTCATAAGATTTGAAGCTTTCCCAATTCGGTTGCAATAATATAAAATTTTGAGTAGGGAAACTAAAACATTGGACAATTAATAAAATAATTAATTTCTCATTAACCACTCAATGGTTAGGTGTTGCTCCATTTTCTTCATGTTAAAATCCTCAAAAGAAAAACATTAAACTAGAAGTGCCTTGCAGATATAAAATTTATGCTTTTATGAACAAGAGTATTCATTTTATGCACCTATCAAAGTGTATCTAGATTCTAAATCATATTCCATAGTCTCCCTACTTATCTAAGTAGTTTGAGTTCAAATTGAGAAAACAAAAAGCATATAATGTTTTACAACAAATACCTGAGTCAGGTATCAGCATAGAATGTTGTCCATTTGAAGAGAACGTGGTATTTTTCTTCCCTTCATCCTGCACTTTGATACCAACCATGGTGTTATCTTCTTTAACATTCCTTTCAAACTCCAGATTCATCTGATTAGCATGCTTGCTATAGTCGGACTCTGATGTAACACATGAGTCATTTACTTGAAATGCTTGTTGTGATGTAGCATTTATAGGATGCTCTACTGGCAGTGCAGATTGATTAGGACCTTGAAGGGAGGTGGCTCCAAAATTACATCCATTAGTTTCATCCCCAATATGAGAAATAAAAATAATGTCTTTTACTTATGGGGAAGTAGTTTTGACCAGGTTTTCAATGTCTTTTGTTGGTAAATCAGATCTTAGTGATGTATCTTTTCTTTCATTTTCTTGGTCTTGAGAACCATTGACATAAGACATTTTTTCAAGAGCATGAGATGCTTGACTCCCAAATCCTTTCACATCCACATATTCATTTTGAGTCACATCACTATTAGCTTCCAAGAACTTCTCTAAGCCATTTTCACATAAGCTACCTGTCACATTGTGGGCAAGCTTCTCCCCAGGATTTACCAATGAAGCATTCCAATTTTCATCATATTGAAAGGAAACAGGGATGAGGGATTCCACACCTTGAGTTTCAACATTTTTATGTTGCATTACTCGAGTGCTCCCATTTTCAATGGTTAATTTTAAATTATATGAAGTATGATCAATGTGGATAGAAGGTGCATTAGAAGCTGGTATAGAGGACTCGAGCCCTAAAATGGTCATCACCCCCTCTAAATATTTAACTTGATTGTTTGACTCAACATCTACAGTTGTGAATCCCTTGTTGGAAGATTGGTTGTTGTCATTGATGTCAACCCTAGTCATGGGTTTTGGACCGCAAGATTGATAAAGGTATTTGGAAATGAATGGCAATGCACATGAATATACAACACCCATGAATGGATAGTATACATCATGTTGTTTATGGTGGTATGTGGCACATCATGTGGATCCTCATGGTTGGGGAGAAATGATTTTTTGAAGATGACAAAGTGAATTGAAGAAGGAATTACATGTAGGCCCTAAAGATAATTAAAGAAAAGAATTACAAAATAAGAAAGTGTCAGGTCAGTCCTAATGTTAAAATGAAGTGACATAAATGGTATAAATAAACATCATTATACATTCATTTTGATACAAGTCAAATTTTAGAGGAAATAAGAAGTAAAGAAGGTCGGATTTCAAGGGAGGATGAAGTTTTTTGGTGATGTGTTCTAAGGTATGTTATTTTCAGGTCATCTTACCATTTTTTCTCTAACTTGTTTTTTAGAACGATTCATATGGTGAAATCTCTATGTTATTGAGAAGACCTATCAAAGTACCTCTAGTAAAATGTTCATCTCTTGATTCACTATAATTATGGAGATACACTCTGTCGAAGATAGAGTTTGTGACCAGTCCTGAAGCTAGTCAATAAACAAGGGTTTAAGTTAAAACAATCATAACTTCTTCATCAAGAATCCAAATGACGCAGGAAAATTTTCATTGAAAAGAGTATGGACTTTAATTTCTTGTGTGAATGTTTCAGAATCAGAAGTTAATTATTGAGCACGAGGCATTCTGTACAAGTTCGGTCTCTTGAATAGACCAGAATTGAATAAAGTCTACCATTCTTTCTATAACTTCTTTTTGGGGAGGATTCAAGGAGTGAAACTTGGAGGAGTTTCAAAGAATACATTGAGTAATATTATATACAGGATCATAGTACTCCAAGAATTGAAGAATTGTAGAAATTGAAGAAGTCTCAGGAAGCATTATTAGGTTCTATGTGATGATTGGTTGATGGTGATGATTTAATGTAAAGTTTTATTATCTCTCATATATTCTTGGGTGGAAGGAAGGGGAAAGGATGGAGAGTTAAACTCTATCTTTTATTGGAGGATTGTATCTTCCTCTTGGAGGTTTATCCCTCCCTTTACATTTGGAAGCTATAGCTACCTTTGGAAGTCATTACTTCCGTTGAACAATAACTATTGATTATTTCTCATATATTATGCATGGTGTATTGTGGTGTATTGGTGTAACTCTTATAATATTGTTCATTTCTCATTGGATATAGTTGAATGGTTTAAGTATAAGTTGAAAAATGTTTTAAAATGTACTTGATACTGATTCACCCCCCTCTCAGTATCAACAATTGGTATTAGAGCGGGTTACCTTCAGTACAGTTTAACCACTAGAAGGAAGATCCTAATAAGAAATGGAAGAAAAAATTCCATATGGGATTTCACCATTTGATGGAAGCAATTTTGAATACTGGAGTAATACAATGGAAACTTACTTGAAATCTCTTGGGGTAGATGTTTGGTTCTCAGTTGCTTCAGGATACAATGCTTTGAAGAAACCAAAGACTGCAGCTCAGAAGGAAGAAAAAAGGAACAACAAATTGGCAATAGATACCATCCTAGATGGATTAATAGATTCAGTGAAATCCAAGGTGGTATCATGTACATCATCAAAAGAGATTTGGGACAAGCTACAAGACCTTTATGTAAGGGAAGACGCAGAAGAAGAAGAAGAAGAAGAAGTTGAAGCAAATTACAACATCTTAGATTTCAAAGAAGAAAATAGAGGTCATGTATTTTGATTTAATTGTGAAGGAGTAGGTCATGTTGAATTTGAATGTCCTCATCCAAGGATTGAAAGAAATGACACTGAAGAAGAAAATTCCAATGGAGAAGAATAAAGTCATGAAGAAAAATCTATTCAACAAGAAGATGAGAATCTTAAAAAATTGAAGCATGTTGAGATTCAAAATAGCAAACTCAAAGACATGCAAAGAAAACTAAGAAGTGAATTGGTTAGCTGTGAAAAGACAGTTGTAATCTTGAAGAAACAATTGAAAGAGTTTGAGAAACTAAGAGAAGAAACCATTTCCTTGAAAACTCTACTCGAAGAAGAAAGAAGAATAGGAGAAGTAAGGAATGTCCAAATGAAGAAGAAAGAAGAAGACTGTGAGAAACTTGAACAAGAAATTGTCTCATTGAGGAAGAGATTACGAAACTCTCAAGTGCCAAAATACTTAAAACATCTTGGATGCATGGGTGAAACTTCATACAAAGAAGATGCAAATACCAACAAGAAGGTTGAAGAAAGAGCTACACAGACAATTGATGAGAAGTGGACCAGGATACTAGAAAGAAGGAATGATTACAAAATAGATGAATATCCAAGAAGACCTCCTACCTTCAAGAATCAAAGAAGCTTCAATCACTATGAAGGAAACTACAGAATAATAGATCATGAACCCAGATGGACTACATCACAAAGAAGCCCACTTACTCCAAGGTATCAAAATTTCTTTCTTGGTCATTGTTATAGTTGCAAAAATTTTGGACATAAGGAAATTAATTGCAGAATCAATGAAAGGAACACATATGCAAGAAACATGAATGGTGTAAATATAAGATATGGAAATGATCATGGATTTGTCAACAGAAGTTATAATTCATTTTCCCCATTGATGGACAAAAATATTGCATGCTACAAATGTAATTATCTTGGTCACAAAGCACAAGATTGTAGAGATATGAATGAAGATGTCCCTATGCCAACCACAGTATGGAGAAGGAAAGAGATTCCAAACAATGAATATTGTTGAATAGCATTGACCACAAAAGAATGTAAATAAGAATATGAATGGTACATAGATAGTGGATGTTCTTCACACATGACCGGGGATCAAGACAAATTCATCAACTTGAAGAGAAAGGGTGGAAATGTTGCATTTGGAGATGATTCATCTGCCAAAATACTTGGAGAAGGTGTAGTAGAGCTTGGACAAAAAAATGTAAAAGCAAAGAATGTTATATTGGTTGAAGACTTGAATCATAATCTACTTAGTGTTAGTAAAATGTGTGATCAATGATACACTCTTACGTTTGATTCCTGAAAATGCAAAATCAGAGAAAATAACTCAGGAAGATTGGTTACAACTACAACAAGAAGACCGCACAACATATACATCCTAGACATGAATAAGAGAGAGAAGACATAAGCCACACAAAAGGATTCTAAGGAAGAAAAAGTCCCAAAGACAAAAAATAAGGATGAAGTATTATTGAGTGCCACATGTTCAGGGGGAGAAGCCCCAAAGAAGAGAGTTACATTTTTCATTTAAACTCAGGGGGAGCAGCCCTAACCTTTGCCATTGATGTCAAAGGGGGAGAGAAATTGGGATCATGATGATAGGGGGAACATCAGTGTTGCCATCAATGACAAAGGGGGAGATTGTTGGAAGATTGGTTGTTGTCATTGATGTCAAGCCTAGTCATGGGTTTTGGACTGCAAGATTGATAAAGGTATTTGGAAATGAAGGACAATGCACATGAATATACAACACCCATGAATAGATAGTATACATCATGTTGTTTCCGGTGGTATGTGTCACATCACATGGATCCTCATGGTTGAGGAGAAATGAAGTTTTGAAGATGACAAAGTGAATTGAACAAGGAAGTACATGTAGGCCCTGAAGATAATTAAAGACAAGAATTAAAAAATAAGAAAGTGTCAGGTCGGCCCTAATGTTAAAATGAAGTGACATAAATGGTATAAATAAACATCATTATACATTCATTTTGATACAAGTAAAATTTCAGAGGAGATAAGAACTAAAGAAGGACAGATTTCAAGGGAGGATGAAGTCTTTTGGTGGTGTGTTCTAAGGTATGTTATTTTTAGGTCATCTTACCATTTTTGCTATAAATTTTTTCCTAGAAAGATTCAGATGGTGAAATATCTATGGTATTGAGAAGACATATCAAGGTACCTCTGGTAAAATTTTTATCTCTTGATTCACTATAATTATGGAGATACACTCTATGGAAGATAGGGTTTGTGACCAGTCCTGAAGCTAGTCAATAAACAGGTGTTCTGGGTAAAAACGTCAAAACTTATTCATAAAGAATCCAAATTATTTGGGAAAATTTTCATTGGAAAGAGTACGAACTGTAGTTTCTTGTGTGCGAGTTTCGGAATTGGATGTTAAATATTGAGCGTGGGGCATTATGTACAAGTTCGGTCTCCTAAATAGACCATAATTGAATAAAGTCTACCATTCTTTCTATAACTTCTTTTTGGGGAGGATTCAAGGAGTGAAACTTGAAGGGGTTTTAGAGAATACATTGAGTAATATTATATATAGGATCATAGTACTCCAAGAATTGAAGAATTTCAGAAATTGAAGAAGTCTCAAGAAGCATTATTAGGTTCTATGTGATGATTGGTTGATGGTGATGATTTAATGTAAAGTTTTATTATCTCTCATATATTCTTGGGTGGAAGGAAGGGGCAAGGATGGAGAGTTCAACTCTCTCTTGATATTGGAGGATTGTATCTTCCTCTTGGAGGTTTATCCCTCCCTTTACATTTGGAAGTTGTAGCTACCTTCAGAATTCATTACTTCTCTTGAACAATAACTATTGATTATTTCTCATATATTGTGCATGGTGTATTGTGGTGTATTGGTGTAACTCTTATACTATTGTTCATTGCTCATTGGATATAGTTGAATGGTTTAAGTATAAGTTGATTTTTTTTT
>ML784388.1:93037-127103 GCA_009831015.1 Picea engelmannii | reverse complement strand
TGATTCACCCCCCTCTCAGTATCAACATCCCTCACTACCAATTCTAATTAAATTCACATTTGAACACTTTTTTTCAGTCTTTGGGCCATTTTCTTTCTGCTCGTGGGTCTTTTCTTGTAAAGACACACTAATTTCCAATAAGTGTTTATCACTGCCCAACGTGCTTTCTTCACCTCCATTCTTTGCTTTCTCCTCATTACAAGTCTGTGAAAGACTCTTTGGTGAGGCCTCAATGACATGTTTCCCTCCACCATGCTCATCACCTTCCTTCAATGAGGAATCTGGAATTCCTTGCATTTCTACTAATACAATGTTGTTGCAAGAAACATCCTTAGGATCCCTCTCTGCATTATCCTTTACTGATTTCACCCCTCATCAAATGGTTTAGTCCATGGAATTTTACTTCCCCACCAACCATGGAGAAACCCAATTCTTGATGCAGGGATATCAATCCATGCACTAAAACTCCTTTTTAATCTTATGAGTTTCAGTCTACATTTACACCTGCAATTACATCTTATGAGTTATTTGTACTTTTCATTGTTGAAGTGATCTGTTCCGTTTTTTTCCAAGGAAAATCTTGTGGGAAAATCAAAGGGATGCTTCCACACATTTGTATATGCTGTCCCTAGTAGTAACCTACCAGCGCAGAATATTGTGACTCACCCAAGGGGATTCGAACTGGGCATGTGATTGCACAGAACTAGACAAATTCCTAGTAACACTAGTTTCGAAAATTTTCTTTGTTTTGGTTTGGTGTAGTAATTTTATCTAAGGCTATTGCATAAAATGTTTGGGTTCCTTTTTTCCACAATTTGATGTTTGGAGTAAACTAAGATGATTTAATCTATGTGCTTTCTATAAACTTGTATTTGAGCTACTGCATTCACTAACTATAGTGTATTCCAATTTGTCAAATTTTCTTTTGTTATTTATTCTCAGTGTTTGATGACTTTTATTTTTAAATTTTGGTAAACATTTATTTCATTTGATTTATTTGCATTTTCTCTTCACATAATTGGGCATGGTTTCTTCATATTGTTGAATAAGTCTTAGTTGTTGAAGTGTCTATAGATAATGTAACCTGCACTTTTATGTTAATTTTAGAAGAATCTTTGTCTATGATGATGCATTTTTTTGTTGATATTTTAATGGACTTCATTCCTTGGGCAATGTTTAATCAACCATAAGCCTATTTGACTCAACAATATTGAGTCTTGAAACAATGCTTTATCTGTGGGATCTCATGTTTGGGCGAGTAAATACTAAAATCCATGGTAGAGCATTTTTTCAAACCTTAAGTCAAATCAAACTTCAGATCACTCTTTTGAGGTCAATTAAACCTTTTTTGCCTCACACTTCTAAGGGATTTCGATATGCAATATTGCATTCCAATTTATGTAGATGTGCATGGTGGATGGAATGTCCTTAGAAATTCAAACTCATGTATCTGCAGTTAGGATTCACTATTTCTTCATTCTTGCAATAATTCCTCTTGGTGATGGAAATCCTCCAATCCATAGTGCACATGTTGAGCATAATCCAACCAACCATAATGGTTTATACAAAATCAAGCCTTTTGTAACCCTAATGAACTTCACTAGCAAGGAGAACCTCTGAAAACCTTTGTAAAGAAAAAGAAAAGTTCATCATATGCCACTAAGAACCTAAGAGAACTTTTCCATATGTGAGTTATTACTATGACCTGTTGGGCTTGAATATTTTTCTTTTTATTGATATCCCCACCCATTCTCACATAGCGATTTTGGGTAGCAAGATATATGTATTTAAATGGTATTATGTGTAAATGTGTGTAGCAAAGGGAGTTGAAAATGAAACATTTCAAATGGGGAAAGGGCCATGTAATGCAGCTAGCTCTACCTTGTCCCAATGGTCAAATCCTCTTTATTTAGCAATGTGTGGAGGTTATCCTAGACAAATACTATCACAAAATATAGCAATAGTTTCTCAAAATTTGAACCTTGAATCAAAATATACTTAGAATGCATTAACCCCCACCCTTTGTGTGAGGGAAGACGCTTAATTGCAGATTCACCTCCTTCCTTATGGGATAACCCATTTTATCTCCTTATGCATTAGGATATGTATATCACCTAAGTAAGCTTCCTGGAACAAGTGTACCATCTGCATTGTCAGTGTCCCTTTAACTATATAACTCCCACTATAGATAGAATGTAGATGCAACATCCCCTAGTGAGGAACCCTAGTATATTACCCGTTGACTCCTTCACTTACCAGTTTACTAATCACTATGCAACGATAGATAGATAGTGCCTAAAATTGGCTTGGGTATAATACAATATGAAGAAAATCATCTATATTGTCAGAATTTCATTGATTCTCACGTACCTTCAGTTGATTCATTCATGCATTAACTTAAGGAGGTATTTGACTTGCCAAGAAAACAAAAATTATGAATACCTTTCATGGAATAAAAGACTATCTTTGGTATTGTTGGCATGAATACCCACTAGGGCAGCAGGAATGGCACAAGACACAAAAATTGCTATAACAATGATATGTATGTTACTTTACAAATTACTCATTACTTTCCAAATTACTCATCCTAACACACACAGATCATGATACCCTGTCATTATCATATCTAGTGTTCTCTTCATAATGCTTTCACATATTTATGAATCATGGATTGCTTTCACAACACTAATAGTGAATGGAATAACATGACATGGGGATATAAATATCATCATTGTTTGATCCATGATAGTTGACATATTTATCTAAGGTAAAAGGTGTCTTTGAAAATAGTTCCCTTATCGGGGGAGTAGTAAAAAATAGTGGCTTTTAACACAAGCATAGCTAGTTCAATGCCAAATTAAATTCTATTCCCATTTTGGGTTGAATTTATATTTTCAGATCTGATAATCATTGCCTTATGATTTCAAATAGAATTTTATGCCACTATTATCATAGAATAATTAGACACTGAAAATCTCAACCAAAAATAACTGCAACGGAAACAACAAAATCATAGAAAAATAGCCATGCACGGTAGACACAATATTTTACCCTAGGAAACCCAACCTTATGAGAAAACCCAACAACTTTTCTTAAGAAGAAATCCAACCAATAGGTACATCAACATCAATATGAAGAAACCAAATATATAAATATTTTTTCCCTTGTATGAGGAAGAACCCTAAAATATAGCAAACCCTAGACAAGATAGCACACCTCAAATTTGCGCAACTCGCAACTACAACTGCAACTGTAACTGGCAATTGCAATTGCAACTGTAACTGGAAGCTGCAATTGCAACTGCAACTGGGAATTGTGCACTTGATGAGAAGAGATGTGTTGTGATGTGAAAATGAAATGATCAAGCCTCTTGTTTATAGTAATTGAGTCACCTTTAATTTCCTTTTGGGGTTGACTTATTATTTTGTCTTCAATATCTTCTTGAATTGCTTTCTGGGGTTTCTTTAATGGTTTGTCTTATATTCTTGGCATTTATTCTTTACTATAAAAGTTGTCCATGAGCCTTGTTGATGTATCAACTCCTCATATGCATGCCTAATTAATATAGGTATTCAATGTTGAGTATATTCACCAAGAAGCTTCTCATCACAAGGTGTCTCTTGAGCCTACATGTTCAACATTAGACTAGATTTGTAAACAAGTCAAACCCGACCTATAAAAAAATAGATCAGTCCATCCTGGAGTAGGCAATGTGAGTGCATCTCGAGTCTTTATCACTCCTTATCAAATCAACATGACTACTAGGAGAAAGACTACACCTGGGCCATTCATAACTAGCCAAATCAGCATGGCCTCATGAGTGAATGTATCATTCTCCCTTGGTCAAATCAACATGACCAATATGGGAGAATGTATTCTCCATGATATTAACTGGAGAAACATAAATATCCTGGGCCATTCACCACTAGCCAAGTCAGCATGGCCCCGTGAGTGAATGTATCATTCTTCCTTGGTCAAGTCAACATGACCAATCTAGGAGAATGTCTTCTCGATGTTACTAACAAGAGAAACATCAACATCATGGTCCATTCACCACTAGCAAAATCAACATGGCCCCGTGAGTGAATGTATCATCCTCCCTTGGTCAAATAAGCATGACCAATCTAGGAGAATGTCTGCCCGATGGTTAAACATAAACATTTTGGGCATGGTGAGATCTAAAAGCACCACCACCCAATGTGTGAATATGTTACACTCACCATGCACAAACTAGGAATATAATTTAATAGTGTTGAACTAGCTATGCTGAAGAAGGATTTCTTTCAAAGTGCCTTCCACAATAACCCTAGCCTAACAATACAACTCATATGCTATCGAGAGAGACGGTGGAAAACTAAAATTCGACCACCCTACAATGTCCCATGAACAAACTTTAGGCGAAACTGATAGACAACTTGTTTACCACATCACACTTCTCTTGAAACGACACTTCCATATGCAAATAAGTGGGTGGGATTCATAACGTTCTGTCCAATAGCCAATTGACAAACCAAATCCAACAACTAACTCTAATGAAAATCCTCGAAATAATACAAAGGTGATCCCTCCTAGGGGGCATAACAAATCCCTCAAACTCCACGTACATAGAATGGAAAGGGATTTGTTTACAAGTTCCTTCCATGATGAGCATGGCCAACATTACTGCTCATGTGTTACAAATAGCTCATCTACCACACCAGTCATCATATGAAGTGAAACTTCCATCCTCAAAGAACTAAGTGACTCACACCATTGTGGTCATCAATGAACCAAAAAACCAGACCATGCAACCAACTCTGGCCAAAATCTGCAAAACCATCCACAGGTCAACCTTACTGGGGAGAAACGATGATCCTTGACACTCCATCTAAAATGTAGAAGGGTTTGTTTTAAAGTGCCTCCCATGATGAGATTGGCTAGACTTACAACTAATGTAATTACTGAGGGATATGGAAACAAACCGAGAGTTGGACACCCTACAGATGACCCACAACCAATCTTCAAGAAGTCCCAACATGAAACGCACATACAACATCACTGTTTGGATGAAATAAAACTTCGATCTGCAAAGAATTTTTGGGTTTCCAACATAAATTGGCATGCGTGGCACCAAATGATGATTAAATAAAGGAAGAAAAACTAATGAAAGGGAAGATGGAAAAACCACACAAAGAAGTAGAGAGCATGAAGTCAGGGACTTGTTGAATGAAAAGAAGGAATGGTTAACACTTAACTTATATGAGATCTTGGGAGCCAAAATTAACAAGCCACCCATGCACACCAATCAAATGAATTTTTGGGGTTTCCAACATGTAAAGGGTGCCTTTGACCATAATGCCCTTGTTTGGGAAGTAGTGAAAAATAATTTATGTAAAAGAAATAATTTAAATTTACTCTATCAAAATACCAGAGCACCTTTAGGTTTGTAAAAGAAGATATGGGCACCTCTAAGAACACAACTAAAAGTGATACTATTACACTTTGAGGTACCAAATAGAAATAAGTATTTAATATTGTTGTGTGGGAATTTATTGAACTACACATTAGACCATAGGTAGATCTGGGAGGAATAAACCTTATTTTCTTGTATGGCCCTGACAAAGGTTAAAATGGCGTGCATGAAAGAGGTTTTGATTTTGGTATTTTTGTTTTTCGTTTTGGGGAATTTTATTGGGGATTAGTAAAATGAGGTTCAAATCATTTTCCAATTTAAAAATCAGGGATTTGGTTGAGGTCAGAAAATTAAGGTTCAGACTGTTTTCCTGTTTAAAAGTCGGGGATTAATAAATACACATTTAAAAAGGCCATGCACATTTTGCGTTTAAGGAATGGTGTAGAACTATGCTTCTCTTTTGTAGGGATGCTTTAAGATCAAAACCTTGAGCGAAGAAAAACTAATCCATTCTCACATCATTCAAACCAGATATGTTCTTGGGTACGAAGCTTGTGACTATGTATGGCAAGTTCGACAGTTTTGTAGATGCTCGTTGTTATTTGAACGAAATGACAGAGAAGACTGCAATCTGATGGGGTTCTGTGATTTCAATTTATGTTAAGAACGGGCTTTTTGAAGAGGCCTGGAAGATGTTTAGGAAAATACAAAACTATACTTCATTCCATTGGAATCAATTCATTTTTGTCATTGTTCTCGTGGCCTGTGCTGATTAGGAAGCTCTGGAACATCACAGGGAGATTCAAGAGGACATAATTTAGAGTGGGTTATAGTCTAATTCTTGTGTGGGGACTTCCCTCATAGATGTAGGTAGATGTGGGTATATTGAGAGCACGTGCAAAGTGTTTTATAGAATGTGTCACCGGGGCGTGGTCACAAGGAATGCTATGATTAAAGGATTTATGCAAAATGGCAATGTTGATGAGGCTACCGTGCTTTTTGGTAAAATTTTGTGCTAGTGCTAATGCAATTTTCTTGGTAAGGTTAATATGCATGCACTTTTAGAATGTGATATTTTGTCAATTAGCTTCTTGTACTAATTCCATTTTTAGAGAATGAAAAAAAGAAAACAAGACAAATATTTACCGTGTTCTTTTATCAAGTACCGACTACTACTAAAGTAAGAATGTATTTACTCATGTATTATTTATGAAATAGTGATTATAGTGCCATTTAAAAGATTTATGCAATGGAATTTAAGATGAGATGTGCATTGAAACCAAAATACATTTTTGATTAAATATTTACTTTTTCTGTTCCAATTTGTGGAAACTTGACCTGGTATACACTCTGATCCAAACATGTTTATGTTTGATGATTTATCATGTGATGTGTTATTTTTGTTAATGAAAACAAACTTGGCATACTTATTTCCTCTAACTAGCTATGAAAAATCTAAGACATATGTTCACCACATATATAAATATGGTTAAAATTTCTTTAAAATATCACTTATTTTCAGTTCATGAATAAATATCAAAGGTTGAACATTTGCTTCAACACTATGTCCAAACTTATGGGAAAATTAGAAAAATTGTATGAATTATGAATTACGGGTTGTCGCAGTGAGCTTTGCTAGTAAAATATTGCAGAAAAGTGTTCATCTATTCATTTCTCAACATTTATGGTACTTTTTTATTCTGCACATATACCAGAGGTCATTGATATGTGCCAAAGCAGTGTACCCAAGGCATGTGTTTCTCATCTATTGAAATATTCATGATCAACTTGATGAGTAAATGGTTGGGGTGTCTGTATTTAAACTGTTACATTTGAGATACTTAGTTGTCTTCCATTCCATTTTGAAAGCTTGTAATGTCCAGAAGCTACATGTATGAGAGAGAAGAAAATCAGAGCTGGGAAGAATTTCCTCCTTGTCCAGTATCTCTCGATCCATCTTCATGTCTTTATGTGCCTTATCTTGGTGAGGGTATGTGGTTTGAACCTTGAATGAGTTATCAATTTCACTAATGTTGGTATTCTCTTGTAAATCCATTTTTTGTAAAATTTCTTTTGCAATATGTTAAATGCAATTACTTTGTCCAAACCTTTTCAACAATGTGGTGGACAAGAAACTTTTCTGAAGCTAACTCATTTTTTCGAATGTTGGTAAACCTCATGATTCCTCTTCTTAATATTTTAGCCTATATGTTGGTCTATTATTGAATATTTTTTTTCTTAAACCAATCTTTTGCATGAACTTGTTTTAATACTTTTCATCGTGAGTTTGATGTGCTTCTGTAATGATTTTGGTTGAGTTTTTTGAGGTTGTAATGAAAATTCAATTATTGTGAGATGTTTGTTTATGGGATTAAAGCACATGAGTAATTACATCCTAATGCTTGATTCTCAGTTTTTCAGGCTGGTCTTCATTTTGACAATGTAAAATGTTTGCTCGCATTGGTTGAAGAACAAAGTGGAATCTATCTATAGTATCTAGTATGCATATTGTTTAAACACAATAAGGAGGGGAATTTTGTCTTATAAATTGAATCAATTCATATACTCAATGCCAAGATTCATGCATATTTATCATCATGTGATCTACTGAAATGAAACTTATAAGAATATGATGCAATATTTCTTTTGATTCTTCCCATGCAAGTGCTAATATAAATTTCTTGGCACGGTTGACTTTCATGCATTTTTAGGATATGGTGATGTTCTTATCTGTCTTGTTTTCTTTACTCTATGTCTGCCCTTTGTAGATATTTTTTCTTTAATACTAACTCCATTATTAGTGTTTGCAAGAAAAAAAAACAAAATTGTACCACATTTCTATATCTGATGCCAAACTACCACTCAAATAAGACATTTATTTGTATACTTTTGATGAGATATTTTTTGTATCTATTGCAACAACATATGCTATTGATTTCCCACAATCATTTAAATGATTTTTGCAGTGGATTTAAGAGGATATGTGCATTGAAACCAAAATATTTTTTTGATCAAACATTTTTTTGTCTATTGCAATTTGTGGAAACTTGAAAAGTGGCCCCTCTTATACACTAAGACAAACAAATTTAAGTTTGATAATTAATCATATTATATGTTAATTCCGATAAATGAAAACAAAATTGGCATATGTATTTCTTCCAATTAGTTATGACAAGTCTCTCTCATTCTGTAGATATATCAAAATGGTCAAACCTTCTTCAAAATCTCTCTAGTTTCAGGTTCTGCATAAATATCAAAGGATGATAAATTACCAGAGAACTATATCCAAAGTTTTGGAAAAAATAGGAAAAATGTATGAAAAATGTTTCTAAATAATGGGTTGTCACAGTGGCCTTTTCCAATTAAATATTGCAGAAAAAGTGTCCATTGATTGTTTTTTTCCAGCACATACACTCCATGCGGATTCTTCACAATTATTAAAGGTCACTAGTATTCCAAAGATGTATATCGAGTGCATGGATCTCTTGTTATGGGATGATTTGGTTTTCTACATTAATATTTTCATGACCAACTTGATCAAGAAATGGTTGGGTTTCCCTCTTTAAAATTCCATTTTTGAGATTGCGAGTTGTACTTAGTTGTTTTCCAGTCCATTGTGAAATCTTGCAATGGATATAAGCTGCCATTTGTGAGAGTTAAGTAACTTAAAACAAGCTCTGTGGGAAAGATTTTCCAAAAGTGGACTCATAAAGTTATGATAGATTCTCAGTTGTTTAAGACCATAGCTTGTGAAAAATAGGATTGAGTTTGAAAAGATTGCTACAAAGAATCATAAACAGGCCTCCTCCATTTCAAGGTTGAGTGGAAAATTAATGGCTTCTACACTGGGCAAGAGAGTCACTATGCTTCCTTTTGAATATCAATTGGTTTCTAGAATCCACAAATCATGGGATTAACCTAGTCTTCCAAGAAATTTCCCATTTATAATTCCTCTCAGCCAGCCTGGTCAAGGTTGCCTAGCATCTTCACATGACTAGCAACATCCATGGAGATTCTTCCTTTTCTTCTTCAATAAATCATGCAAATTTCATCCAGTGACCACTTGCATCTGTGGTGGTCCCTACATTTCTTGTTCAATACTTCCTACCATTTGTGCCCAACAACTAGTAGAAACCTTGGCCCAAGAAACAAGACCCAAGAAAAATCATTTGTATTCTACTGAGAATGAGGCATGGTGTGTCTTGGTGAACGTGATATGAGAATGTTTCTTGTTTTCACATAAATGATAAATATTTACTGAGTTTGGATGGTAGTGTTGGCATCTTTTACGCCCCTAAATGCTCCTACAAATATTTAAAAGTATGTTTAATTAACTACATCCCGTTTTTTCTATGTTTGGGAATCTTAGAATGAAGAGGGAGAAATTGCAAAATGGTATGGAATTATTAAAGAAATGTCATAGGGAAAAGATAATGCCTAGCTTCACAAGGTGTCACCATAGGCTTCAAACCCTGATCCCAATATTCATATTGAGTGATCGCCCTAATGATGGGATCAAATTGAGAAAATCTAAAATATTGGTTTTCTAAACTAGATGTAGTTTTCCATTAAAAAATTATAAATCTTTCACTTGTGATGGACTCTCTAACATTTATTTCTAGCAGTTTGATGGAATGTAAACAATGACATTGATATTCCATTCTACTAAGAAATACATAGTCATCAAGCAGGCCTACCATAGTGACTAAAACCTGCCTCATGATTTACAAACTAACCAACAGTCAAGGAACTTTTCAAGCATGTTGAGCAAAGGATTGTGGACAAAGTTTACACTCTATTTTTCCACCTTAACAACATGTGAAAGATACATAAATGGTATATTTTAAAGTTATATATATAGGTCTCCAAAATTTTTAGAACGTTAAAGAAATATGACTTGGATGCAGTTTGTCAAACATACTATTTATGCCACAGAAGCAGACAGAGCTTCTAGAATGCTATTCTCTTCAATGCATGGAAAAATATCATCACACAAATCCACTACATATAGTATGAAAGTGAAAGAACTTTGTTTCCTTCATGCATCTTTGAGATGGGTACCTTGATACCAATATAAAAGAATTATGAAATGATTCAAAAGACCAACGTACAAACTTGGTTCAAACGTGTCTTCCTCCATTTGCATATGAATGGAATGATATACAACCCCCATCTCTTTCAGTATTCTACCCATTGGTCGCTTGTCCCCGTCGAAGCCAATTGTCCGCAAGGATAATTGATTCAAGGAGTTAAAACTGATTCTGATATCAAGACACTGGTTTTATGTAGTATTAGGTACAATTCGATTGTAAAGATGAATAATATTCTCTTCGGGAAGATGTAACTTCTCTACAAAATTCAATTCCTTCTTGTCAGATATGATTTTCATAACTTGAAAGAGAGACCTCTAAATTAAACTACAAATGTATGGATATTAAAATACCTCGAAATCGAATCAGTTTCACTGATGGAAAAAGGAACAATGATATTTTTTATGAAACTCTAGTGGTTGAACTGAAACCCGTGCTCACGGGAAATAATTCCATCATTTTTGCATGACTTGGTGCCTCAGAGCATCCATTAAATCCTTTGGCCTGAGGATTGACTTGAGTGAAATAGGATTTATTGTCCCGATTGAAGCTTGAGCATGATTGTACACCCGCTGAAGCATGTTTGGTTTCCACTTCACCAGTACGGTGTTTGAAGAAGACACTGGAAACATTTTGGAGTGATGTGATGCTTGAAGAAGAACCCTGGAAGTCGGTGTTTGAAGAAAAATGGAAGTTGAGTCGGTGAAAGAAATGACACATGGAGAGCGAAGATGCGTTGATAGATGTTGAACATATGGCAATTTCCTATAGGTACTAGACATACGACGAAGGTCTCCCAGAGAACCTCCCCTTAAAATAACACCTTTGGCGTAATATGTATTTATATGTTGATTCAATACACATTTGATGCCTCCTCAGCACACCAACAATTTGTATCCCTATTCAGTCCTCGAAGTCCCATTGAAATTCACAATTTGTAGAGTTCTTTGTAGTGTAATTTCGGGCCTAGGGCAACTGTGTGGCATAATATGGAATACACAACTCAAGGGTTGATCTAAAATCTGTATAGCTAAGGGAAAATGATATGCTTCTTGGGCTATTATTTATGCTTATGTTAATAGTATTGACAAGATTTAAGGTCTATTTAACTTAATTGCCTACAAAACAAGAAGATATAGTGGTAATATCAGAGGAAAACACTCTATCAAAGGAGAGATATAATGCATATTACATAGTTGAGGAAACACCCAGATCAATACTCCAAAGGATACATGATTTCCCAACGGATTTGAGGGTCACATGTAGAAATAGTGGGCCCTGTAAACCCTTCCTTCATGATCAGGTCAGAGGAGGGTCTGTATTACCTCATCTCACAATATCATTTCACTGCAACATTTGCAAAATTATGTAAACTTGATGTTGTTGTTTGGGAAACTTTTCTTGGTGCATGTAGAATTCATGGCAAAACAAAGATAGGATAGTTTGCAACCAACCCGTATCACATTCATTGTTGTTCTGATTGTGTGAAATCATGTAAGTTTGACTTCTGAAGGGAATCAATACTTTGAGTGCATGGATCAAGATTATCAGATTACACCAAGACTGGAACTTAATTGTTGTATGATTGACCTCCTTGACCGAGCAGTATGCCCGTAAAATGTAGAGGAAGAAGTAAAGAGAGGAGCACTACAATTGCAGGGTTTCCCTTCTCAGTTGGGCTAGCCTCTTGCATGAAGCATTGAAATTTATCAATGGAATTCCATTTAAGCCAGTGCTTTGATCTGGGGAAGCTTACTTGGTGCTTTTTGAATCCATGGTAGCATGGAGCTAGAAAAGCATGCAACAGATCATCTTCTTGAGTTGGAACCACATTGAAGTGAACCATATGTGTAGTTGTCCAACACCTATGCTGCCACTGTTGGATGGGATGATAAATCCAGGTTCAGAAAGGTGATGAACGGGGCATTGGAAAAGAGTCCAAGATTCTATTGGATTGCAGCTGAAAGCATAATGCATTTACTCCTTGTCAGAAACAGTTCACACTCACAATTTAAGGAAATTTATAAATTGTTGGACAACTTGGTTGGGAAGATAAAGGAATTTGGATATGTTCCTAACACCAATTATGTGTCACATGATGTAGAGAAAGAGCATAAGGAGTGTCTCCTCTACTATCACAGTGAGAAAACTAGCTATAAGTTGGAAGAATTGGACACCTATTTGGCTCCAACCCAATAGGATGAAAATGCTCCATACTGATATTCAATTCATCCAAAGAAAGACCATATTTAGTATTAGCCTTCCTCCATGGCATTGTATATAGAACCTTGTCCAACCAGAACATAGTTGGGAAGTGAAAATGTTGGTTAATATTATACAGGAGAAAGTGGAGTGTTAGCCTCAGAGATTGGATGCCAAGCACTTGAATCTACCTTAATAGACAATGTTGTTATATACCCGATGTTGTTCTTCAACCCATCATCATTATAATTGTTCATATTTAGTGTCTTTGAACACATGTTCAATTAAGAACTATTCTATTACACACATCTCTTCTAATAGCTTACATATGGACTAGAGTTTCATGTGGAGTTCTCACCTTCTTTCTACATTGATTTCAAGCATACTTATTGAGATTGTGATGGAGCGCCCTAGGGTTTCGTGGTTGATTTGGCATGGTTTTGGTACTTATTTTCATTTATGCATGATCTATGAGGAGTTCTACACAAGATTTTAAAATTTACTCAATTAAATTCCTGAGCACATTAGCTTAAAGGATGGTGTCATCGTCCTTCCTCAATACGCAAAATCCTTTGAGGGGCAATTTGGATTTATATTAAGGGACAAGTCCGCAAATATCCTTATAGAAGCACAAGATCATGCTTCTAAGATTTAAGAGAATATTTTATCTTCTCAAAACTTTACCAAGCCTAAAACTTTACATAATGTTGAACCTACTCAAAATTCTATGACAATTTTGGCCCAAAGACTTGAGCAAATAGTAACCGAATTCTCATAGAATCAAATTCTCACTGAGAGATTTTATCCCATAAATCAGAGCTTTGTTTTGTTTTGAAGATACTTTCAAAGGAAATTGATCAGGATTGTTATATATATATGCATGTGACAACGACCCTTTAGATGCTTAGAGGTTTGACATAAAGAAGGGGAAAGAAACATAAAAGTTCAATGTTGGGACGACCTTTAATGATTACCTAAGTTTGTTTCAAATTGAAGTTCTAATTTTGAATTGGAAGAGAAATTTAGGGCCAACCCCTTGAGGAAATTTATGTGCTTGTGTTGAATCTCTTATGCCCATGTGTAAATGGATAATGGTTCTTTGTTTTCTTAACTGGTAAAGAAGGTAATTCCTTGGACGATGTTATCTCATTTTGAAGCCCATATTCCCACATGTGAAGGAAGATGTTGGGTCTTTCTTACACACTTGGTGAAGGAAACCCTATCCCACTTGAAGAACAATTGAATATTGTATAGCTGATTTTGTGCAGAAAAGAGAGTACTAAAGGGCCTTTGGAGGCTAAATGTTGCACCAAATCCTCTCTTTTCCCCTCATTTGAGAAAATTTTGTTGAAGCATCTTGTGCTATACTTAGGCACATTTTTTGGAGATTGATCTAGTGGATGTTTTCTCTTTATTTTTGGTGGATGTTTCGTGAAAATGGGTTTTCGTAATTCTATGTGCCTTATCTTAAGCATTTTCATTATGTTGAATATGATGTTTCTTGGGATATATTGGTGAATTCTCTATTAGAGTAATAGTTGCAATGATAACTTTGTCTCCTTGAAAAATATTGAAACCCTAATGAAGGATTAAGAGTGATCATCCCCTTCCCTTATTTTATCCATCTTAACTCATTGAAGCATTCAAGGTTTTCCTTAATGGATAGGAGTGGCTATCCCCTTAAGGCTTTTCTTGGATAGGGTTTAGTTCTAGGGATTAGAAGTGGCTATCCCACCAGGGTTTAAAACATATTTCTTGATCTTGTGCTAGTAGCTCTTGAAGGGATAGGAAAACACCTAGTGTTTATGAGGGGATAAAATCTAGGGTTTTCTCTCCTAGGAGGTTGACCTAGGCTTATGAGGTGATAATCCTATGATATACTTTCAAGTCTTAGTTTTCCCTCGGTCTCCATTTAAGAGCTACATTAACTCCATATTCCCAATGAAAATACATTGTTCTTGATACCTCCAAGTACTTTCTTCAATAGTCTAAAGCTACCCAAACACATTTTTCTCGGACTTCACTCTCCACATTGAGATTCCTTGCCCTAAGTCCTCACAATCTTAATTGAGGGAAAACCCCTTTAGTCAGAGGAAATATGGATTGAAGTTAAAGAGGGTTGGTGAGGTGACAGGTGACTTCCCTCTAAGTTACGCATGGTTGCACTTTATATTTTAGACTTTAGCTCAACAATTGTGAGTTCGTCTGATAACACACCCAATACATATCTTAGTGATCCTAAACCTCATTAGATAAGACCCCCTCTACAATTGGAATTTATTCCTCCTCCTCAACCAACCTTTCCTAAGACCAATGATATAGATTTAATATTGAGATGGTTAGTATCTTAACAAAGGTTCATGTACATGTCCATATTAGTATTGATACTATATATATTTTTTAAATACCTACAACAAAGTCTCTATTGAGACGTCTTGGAGTGTCGCTCCCATAGAAAAAATGTCAGAGATGATAACTCTTCACGTATCTCTTTCCACATCCAATACATCTCTCTTTCCACCTCTAAGACGTCGCTCTTGCCACCTCCAAGATGTCGCTCTTGCCACCTCCAAGAGTATCGCTCCCATAGAAACCACGTAGGAGATGATACCTCTTAACGTCTCTCTTTCCACCTTAAAGACATCTCTCTTTCCACCTCCAAGATGCTTCTCTTACCACCTCTAAGACGTCACTCTTTCCACCTCCAAGACATCACTCTTTCCATGTCCGATACATCGCTCTTGCAACCTTCGAGGCATCTCTCTTTCCATGTCTGAGACATCACTCTTTCCACGTATGAGACGTCGCTCTTGCCACCTCCGAGACGTTTCTCTTTCCACCTCCAAGACGTCGGTCTTATGATGGCCATATGTGGTTTGGACAGTCAAATCCGCAATGACACATGTCCACATGAAACATTGCAATAAATATGATATCTATGTCATCGGAAAGGAGACGTCATGTGAAACGACGTTTGAGGGGGTCCATTGTTTGTCGTTCTCCCAACAATTCAAAGTGGCAATTGCATCGAACGTTCCATCAAAATTTGACCCAAATGTACTAGTGATTCTCAGTATGGGATGTTATACGATATTATTCCAGATGAACCAAGGTAAAACTATGACACTAGACAAAATCCCAAGCCTCATGCTGATGGCATTGTAGGCTTCACCAATGTGAAATTCACAGACTTGGTGACAAACCATTTGAAAGAGTTGTCTCTAAACCATTTTGTGGGAGGGCAAGTTTTGTTTGTGTCTTCCAATACCACTCAATTGACGGATTTACATTCTGTGCAATCGTCGACGACCTCGAACAGTAACCAGCAACTAGGAGGGAATAAGAAGAAAGGACATAATAGTAATCGTATGGGTGGGAAAAATAATAAAACCAAGGATAATGGTAATAATGATAAGTTGAATAATAATGTTGGTGAGGGAAAGAAAGAAAGGTGGAAGGTGAAGTTTCCCTATAAGCTTTGTACAAACAATCACCTTACCCATTTATGCCCCAAACTTGTAGAAGCTGTGAAGCTTTTATCTCTACCACCCGCCATGCTGACTAATCCTTTTCCACATAACCAACACATGGCGTCGAGCTTCTTGAATTCCAAAAATGTGGCGAGTGGGAGTCAAAACCAACCGACACAAGAAGATGACCGTTTATGCATCAATATGGTTAAATCTGAGGTTAATGTAGCAACTCTCTCTCGTGATTATAGTTCTCCAAAGACTGTACCTAGTATAGAATCTCCCCCTCCTCCAGAGACACCCCTATAGATCAAAATATTGGAGCCATCGCCTCGTATTTCAAAAGGTGTACTCAAGCACTCTACCCACAATACTAATGCTAGAGTCGCCAATAATTACTCTATTTTTGAGGACCTGGGTCAAACACCTTGTGTGATGTAGGATCTAGAGGTACTCCAGACGTGTCCTTCATAGAGGAATGCCTTTCTATCTGCATTAGGATCTTTGTATCCTTATGGCTCGAAATTTATCAATTTTGATGTCACACATGTGAAGCCTCACTTGCCTTACCATGTGGAATTCCAAATCCACTTGGGTTACTCGAAGTATACCATCAAGCGTATTGTTGTTGATGAAGGTGCTGCAACATGTGTGATGTCCCTGGTCTCTTGAAATCCCTCAACTCTCTGACCCTTTTTTAGTTGTCGACCATGTTGACTGCTTTTGACGGTCATTCCTTCCACCCTCATGGTATTCTTCCTACCTTTCCTATTTAGTTAGGTGGGAAGATGGTAGAGGTGGATCTCAAGGTGGTTGATACACCCCTTGATTATAACTTGTTATTGGGATGCAATTGGACTTACTCTATGACTGAAATCGTATCGTCTGTCTTTCATACTCTTTGTTTTCCTCAAAATGGGAAGATCGTGATGATCAACCAGATATCATTTGCTTATGCTAGCCCCAATGTATATGTTGGATAGTCGATCCCCACGATCAACAATTCTCAGCCGACAACTGAGAATATCGGTGTCATAATCTATTCATCCCTTATGGGTATCTTCGACTTCATGGCATCGGTTCACCATATTTACACCATGTCCAGTAGTCCTGTTTCATCAGAGACGTTTGTTCCTTTCCACACTTCCTATTTTAATGATCCTTGGACCCTACCTTCCTCAACGATGTCTTGTGAAGGTTAGTCACATGTTGGAATGGCCATGCCACTATCGACAACAGAGATAGCGTATCAAGCTGTGCTCGATTCTTCCGCTGATCCCAATCCTATTACCTCGCAGACGGACGAGGAGGATCTTGTTCTGAAGCCCGTGTGGGCCACTTCATCGTATTATTCACATGAATTCCTTGATCAAACTTTACCTTCAAATGAATTTATCATTGAGGCCATCAATGGTTCTGAAAAACCTTGGGATGATATGCATCATCGCTCTTATTTTCTCCTAGATCTTGCTAGAATCGAGCAAGATGACTTTAGATCTAATTTGAGTGAGATAGTCAGTCACGCCATAGTTCCACTTGATACACAAGAAATTTATGTCAAAGGAAACATGGCGAGTATCTCCCCTACCGTCACGATCGATATCTCTCTTACCGTTGGCAAGATTGAAAATGTGTACATCAGTGCAGATTGTTTGCAAGAAGAAATCCTGATCTACACCGAACTCTTCAAGGAATTTTGAGATGTATTCGCTTGGTCATATGAAGAGATTCCATGAATTGACCCTCGAATTGTTGAACATGAGATTAAAAATTACCCGGATGCTAATCTTGTTCGACAACGTCTTAGAGTTTTCAATCCTCGGAAGGCCCCTACTATTAAGGCAAAGGTAGAAAAACTTCTTAACGTTGGTTTTATCTTCTCGGTTCCCTTGACTGAATGGGTATCCAATCTCATTCCTGTGAATAAAAAAAAAGGAACCATCCATATATGCATGGATTTTTGTGAATTGAACAGGGCCTGTCCTAAAGACAACTTCCCAACACCTTTCATCAATCATATTCTCGACAAGTGTGCGGGAAGCAAAGTTTTTTCTTTCATGGATGAATTTTTAGGGTGTAACTAATTTAATATTAAACCTGAGGATCAACATAAGACGACATTTATTTTCCCCTGGGGTACTTTGTCATATCGGAAGATTCCTTTCAGCCTTAAAAACATTGGGTAAACCTTCCAATGAGCTATGACCTTGACATTTCACGATCTCAAGCATATAGTCGAAGCCTATCTTGACGATCTTGCTTCTCACTCCCGTAAGATATTCGATCACCCCAAGAACCTTCGACTAGTATTTGAAAGATGTCTCCATTATCGCATGCAGTTAAACCCTCATAAATGCATCTTTTCCATTAGGTTTGATCGTCTTCTAGGATTTTTAGTCTCTGAGACTAGGATCATGGTAGATCTGTTAAAGGTTGAGGCAATACTTCGATTGCATCCCTCACACACTATTTGACATCTTCGAGGTTTATAGGGAAAGCTAAATTTTTATGATGGTTTATAATGAACTATACCAATATTACTAAGGGTTTCATATGTTTCTTGAATAAGGACACTCCTTTTATATGGGATGAGTGAGCCCAAGAATTCTTCGATGCTTTGAATAAATTCTTGGTATCGACGCCTCTATTAAAGTCTCTAGACTACAGTAGAGATTACTTTCTTTATGTCGTCGCATCCAAAGAGGCGATTGGTATGGTGTTGGTTTAGGAGGATGATGAGCACCATGAGCACGTCATTTACTATCTTAGTCAAAACTTAGTAGGCCGTGAACTCAAATATTCTCATGTTGAAAAGCTAGATTTGGTTGTCGATCATGCAATCCAATGGTTACGATATTATATATTGCTTTGCAAAAATATTGTGTTTACCGATGTCAATCCATTTCAATACGTCTTTACCAGGTGTATCTATTGGGACTCAGAAATGTCGTATTTCCATCCACCTTTCCCTTCATCATTCCTCTCATTTCATCGCCCCATTAACCTTTCATGATACCATTTTCATAATTAAATATGGGTTAAACCTTATTATTTTCCAAATCATTTATTTTAGTATTAAAAGAGAATTTGTGATTAAATATTAGAAAATTGGCATGTTTTCATATATCTAAAAAATGTGTGAGCTTTATCATGTGTAGGAATATGTGAAGGATTAATTCAAAAGACTTCTCGAATACTTCCTCCACCATTTCAAGATGTGAGGAGATAATTCAATCCTAGTCCAAGGAGAAGATCATGGAGATTTGGTTGTCATATCTTATCCAAGATATATGAGAGATATGTGTGAGGATTTGAAGGGATTATATTTTGTAATAATGGGAAATTGGTTGAGAGAAAAGTGGATCTGTACTTATGAGATGTTTATCTCCTTTTCAAAGCTCTCATGTATAAAATATAGTTCCCTCTCTTTATGAGAGGAAGAGAATTATTATTATGTAGATTAGGGGAGAATTATTATGATGTAAGACTGGTTCTTGAGGAGAATTGTTATGATGTAGATTGGATTCATGAAGAGACTCCTTTTGTAAACCTACCTGTTGAAGATTAATGCAAGTTTGGATTCATTGATTTTGTCTCTCTTAGAAGTTATCATATGTTGATCTAAAATATTCCATGTTGGCATTGGCAAGGGCCACCGATCTAGCCTGGTAAGCTTGATGTAAATTGATAGTGTAGATTTTCATTTCATGTATTTGTTATTTTGATTTCATGTTATTTTGTTTGATTTTACTATTCGAATTTGTTGCAAAGTGTGGTAATGCAGGAACAATTGGATCTCCATATTTCACCATACATGAGCTTTAATGGGGCATCCCACTTGTTAGTTTAGTTGTTTCAGGGGATAGAATCAAAGTTCATATTTTCCTTTCATGAGCCATCAATGGACAATTGGATCTCCATAGGTCCATCACCTGAGCAAGATCTTTTGCTTGTTTATGAGTTTTTATTTCCAGGTTTCGAGTTGTGTGAAGATTGTTGTTTTTAAGAGTGTGTTGGTTTCTAAATGGTTTTCTTATCTAATCTATACTAAACATACATATGAACCTATCTGTTATTGACACATATAGTGCATCAAATCTACTGATTACAAATCTCGGTTGATAATTTATGTTTGGTAATATGTTATGCAAATAGTTGCACCAACATTTTGGCACCGTTGTCGAGGAGTTGTAAACGGTAATAGGTAGTATTTGTATTAGATTTCTTTAATGGTTTTGGATTGGTCTTATGGATGACCTAAGGGAGGAGAGAAGATGGTAAGACGTGTGAGAAGAGCCCACGTATCCACTTTGGTGGGGTTGCTCCAAAGTTAGGTTGTCCTCTTCCTTTTGTGAAAAAGTGTGTTTCTCCTTATTTTATGCAAAAGTGTGTTTTTATTTTTGCAAATTTAGTTTTTTATTTTTGATGAGCTAACTTGCGCGAACAGATAACCTATTGACAACAGGGTCTCAGTAACGCATGGAGTTCAAGTTTGGTGTGTTTTATTTTTACAAATCCTTTTAATTTCTTAGTTTTAAAATTCAAATCTTTGATGATAAATCAATCTCCTTTTTCGATATGGTCTAACTATGAGTTTAAGCTTGGAACAACTCATTCAAATCCTTGCAAAAGTCGAGATCTCCTCTTCTCACAAAGAGAAGATCTTGACAACAGTCGAGGGCTTAATTACTCCTCCAACAACAAACGATGAATCAACATATGAATAAGCCTGCATATTCAATGACGAACAATTATGCAAGCAAGAGATCGAGGAGGACAACGAGGAATTGCGACACGATCTGAGGAGTGAAAACTATGCCTATGAAAGAAATATCGAATGATGGTTTCAAGCAGGTACCAGGTTAGATCCATTCAATTTTTCTTTTTATTTTGTTAATTTACAATTTCAACCATGAATTTTGCACGTTTACGTATATTTTCGATTGTCAATTGCGAAATTGAAAGAGAACATATTTTTATTTATGTTACGTGCATGGTTACACTGGAAGTTTGACTACACTTAACTAATCTCCAGTCTTTAATTAGCGTAATGTATATAGGACCCTATTTTCAGGTTTTCTTAGTTTTGAATAAGTATGCTCTCCTCCGCACTTCATGCGATCGCGAGGATAAGAAAATAGGATAACTAAAATTGATTTCAGGAAAATTTTTAATTGTTGACGATTACATAAAAATTGTCTAATCTATTTCCGTCTACAATTGTTTCCATTTGTGAATAAATTTTCAATAAGTTTGCGAAGTAATTTTTTAGGTTCTTCTATTTTATTTTTATTTTTTCCAAAACATAAAACTTAATATATATATATATATATATGCTTTAAGTTAAATTAGGATTCTTTATAGGAATAAAAATTAAAATTAAAATTTAGCTTTGTAGTAGCTTTGTGTTTTATTTAATATAGGAATAAAATCATTTTTGATCTAGTGGTCTAATGTCGAGTGGTCGATCTAAACGCGCAAGTGATGTATTTCTTTCTTAAAACATTGTGAGTTTCAATTAATTGGAAAAATAAATACATATATACTAGAATATTATGAGTACCATAAGTCACAAGCCAATAATTGCTCCCACTAGAGATAAACTTCTCCAGGTCAATGGTCAACGACAAAGACATTCTTTTGGAGAAGAGGAGTTAGCATACCCACCAGACAAAAGACGTGACTTTATGATTGAGGAGGGTGACAATCATGATTTAGAATTTTCCACAGAAAGAAAAGGCGATATGAATAGATTCTTTGACGTCCATTGTTGTGTACAAGGCGTGGAGAGCTGAGCAATCTGTTTGTTGTTTTACACGTTAAGGATCGACAACGTGCTGTAACAATGGTTCAAAGGGACTGTAAAGAAGATTGATCCAAAGGGTCAGGCACAAAATGTGGCAAAAGTAGTCGCGACCAGTCCCATCTCATGACGAAGTTAAGAAGTGTCCAAGGAAGTCGATTTCGATGGTATTTGGACGGCCCCAACTAGGAGCAGGTAAGAGGAAGAGTATGCATATATGATTTTTAGGAGCCGATACTGACTTTTATGTGACAACCATGCACGCATTACTACTTCCAACGGCTTACAGGTCACACGTATTAATGATAAACATAATTGAACAAACTGGGGCAGTAAGAAGAGTCTTGAAAAGAAATATATGTCAGTCTCGGTCCATCCAAATCGTCCTTGTGACAATCACTGAAAACGCAGAGCAGGTCCGCAGATATTGAAAAAACTCTTCTGACTCCAAACAAAGCCATGATGCTTCCCATGAAAGCTCATCATCATATCTTGAGAATGAGAAATAGAAAGGGCATTATCCACCATATGTTCCATGATACAGGTCAGCAAAACGAAAGAGCGATCTAGATCTTTCCAGAAGGAATAAAAAACTTTTGCGTCCTCCACAAAAACATCATCTCACCAAAACCGGGTGGGATCAAAACCAATTTACTCATTATAGCTAAGATCACATTATTGATATAAAGATCCCATTATTTACGTCGGATGGTGTCGCCCAGATCTCTATGATCATAACTACTTGCATCAATGATCCTTCTTTAGACATTGGAAATGGTTTATGGAAATATATGCACATGAAAATTATAGTGCAGTTATTGGGAGCATTCACTCATGGCCAAAGTGATGATATAGGGTCATCAAAATATTTGTATCATCATCAGTCTACTTCTACTTCGGTAACCTTGCAATCAAAACCTCATGGAAAATTGCATCAATACCATCGACTCTTGGTACAGTTCCAGTCATTGCAGCTCCAAAAGGCCCATCAACAGAGTCTACATAATTTATCTGTTGTTGATGCTCCAAAACGTGATATAGCCAATGATCTTTTCAACCTCCTCAATATCGAAGATCCTACACCAAGTAGTACAGAGCATCCTCTCAAGAAGAAGATAAATCATGGGCAACATTTCAATCCTCTGAAGCAATAAAGCCGAAATAAAAAGGTAATGCAAGAGTCGGTGGCAGCTAAGAATAATCTAGCAGTGGGACTATAAGATCTATTCAAAACATCAGAATCCCTCACAGACAAAGTTGCACAGCCTTAAATTGATGTAAAACATAATATTTTGACGGATAAATCAGTGCCCCCTGGGATTTGTAAAGATCGTCCAAGAGAACCCAAGAAGTAATTATGATTTACGAACCCTTAAAATATGCTAGCAATCGTCCAAGTTGAAGATTTATCAAACTGTTTTCTTTAAGTAGATTTAGTTGTATTTCCTTATTCTGCCTTTTCCTTCTAACGTAATACAAATCCCACATGGACCACCATATTCATGATGCTCACTTAACCATATTCCCTCTGTCCCAGTCAAGCCAGGGACAAGAATTTCGTTGATTTTAGGCTCATTCATTTGCATGTGAAGGAGGAAGATTCATTCCTCCTTCAGCTTGAAAGTCAATATAGATCTCACCTAATGGGTCAAATCACTTAAACATCGTTGACAAGGGATGTTGGATAAAATAAGTTTGAAATGGTTCTCAGGTTACAAGCAATTTTTTGAAAAGTGTTCTTGATTCACTGCATATGAAATATTGGAATCAATGTTAACTTTTCTCCATGCAGATTCCAAGGAGGATTTATCAGACACTGGCCTTATGTATGAGACCAAAGATCATGTTGGTGTCTAGGCTACCCTTTAGACACAACAATTCCAGTCCATGGTGACAAAGAAGATGGTACACCTCTTGGTGGAAGATCCTTGCCGCCACCCTTCCCTGGTCCACTAACTCTGCAAACTACTCTTGCTCATTATGTAGATTTGTTGAATCCTCCTCGAAAGGCTGCCTTGGTTGCATTGGATAGTTATGCATCTAATCCAACTGAAGCAGAGAGGTTGAAATTTCTTTCATCATGAGTCAGAAAGGATGAGTACTCCCAATGGATTACTGTGAGTCAAAGAATCCTTTTATAAGTAATGACAGAATTTCCATCTGCAAATCCACCTCTTAGTGTCTTCTTTGCAGTAATTTCCCCACGTTTGCAACCTCGATATTATTATATTTCCTCTTCTCCAAGGTTTGCACCTAATAGATTCCCATTTTATCCACTGCTTGCTGTAGCTCTCACCGGTAAGAAAAATATGAAGATACTTTCCAACAAAACCAAGGCAACAGGCAATCGATCAACTTTGATTGAGATGTGTTTCAGACAGACTTTCAACTGCCTTCTACTCATGGATGGGTGTCTTGATACATTGGCGAAAAAAATCACCTGCAAACACGATCTTGGATTTAGAGGATCCCATACGATGAAGTGAAATATAAATGCATGCATTGATTTATTTCCCATTCATCACCTAATTAAGATCTAGATATATCATTTATGGTTTTGATGCATAGATTATTATTCTCGTGTGAATGAAGGATTTTTCTACAGTATTTCTTCATGCAGGGAATGGTTCTAACACTTCTCTTAGTTTCCAGGTGATCATTGTCAAGAAGGAGAATATGGTAGGTTTCTCATGCTAGCAGATGTTGTTTTGTCCCCCCCTACCCTCTCAATATGTAGAAAAATGACTATCAATTTGTAGAACCAGACTCATTTTCTCATTGGCAACTATTTCTGAACCCTACTTTTCTCATTTACTTTCTCACACCTAGATTGAAAATTGTTTGCATATGGAGAGAATGGAGGCTTATATATGGTGATTGAAACATGTAACTTCGATTTTGCATTCTTTAGTGATTTGCCCATTGCCATTTGAAAACAAATAAAGAAATGCATACATTTACTTGCTTGATTTTATTTTGCATACTACTACCACTATAAGCATTGGCACCATACCCAGTGCTTGAATAACAAATATCTAGGGGTTTTCCATGCTATGCTAAAGATTCATCCAGACTAATGATTTGCATTTCAGAATTGTTTTTTTTATTTGATGAGTTTTAGATACTTAATATATATATATATATATATATATATATATATATATATATATATATATATATATATATATATATATATATATATATATATATAACAACAAAGAAAAACAAAAATATTCTAGTTTATTTTTGTAGGAATAAATACACTTATGAAACCTCAAAAACCATAAAAATTATAAAACCACAAAAAGAAAGAAAAACATTATAAAAATCAAAATTAGAAAAATCAGAACATCGCAAAATACATAAAAATTATAAAACTGCCAAATCGCAAATGGAATTTTCAACAAATTCCTGAAAACAATGCCAACACATGCTTCTACGCTTAAACACTAATTGTTTTCCTAAAGTCACTTAAAGAAACAATCAATGATGGAATAAGTGTGTAACGACAACAAGTATAAATGCATGTTACTTCTTTAATTTGCCGCATTTGTACTTCCTTCTCCATGATTATGTTTTCAAACTTCTCACAAGTTTTCGTGTAGGAATTGGTACTAAGCTTTTTCAGGTTCATAGCCGATCGCATCTCATGATGAAGTGATTTTCAAGAATTGCAAAATTTTTCCGAAAAAAACATGCTTTCATGACTGCTTGAAGGAGCTGAGTCTTATCGCACATATCATGACGTTTGTTATTACACAATGACCATTCATACAACCATTCCGTGTCATGAATTCTTTCCCTGCATTTCTCCTTCCAAGCTTATTCGTCATCCATGTTGGAGTCCACTATTTCATTGCCTTATCCTTCATGAATTCACACAGGCCTATCTTTCTGAGTCACATGAATCTCTTTTTCTTTTTCCTCTCTTTTTTCCTTATGAATAAAACCATCCAACTCCCTTTTCCATGACTACATTGCCTTGCTATAAACATTGTTGCTACTGAGATATTTTTTGTAGTCCTACCAATCTTCTTATCAAAACTTGCGTTGACTGATGTGGGATTCCTTAAGGCCCACCTTTCAACAAGTCTTACCTAATCGAACTCAACACCTTATCTGGGATATAGACTAGAGTTCATTTGGAGTACTTGGAAGCTTGCATGCCTTAATGGCAAGTTGTCTCGCTGACAATCATGGGAATACATCAATGTCCCTTGATTGTCAAATCTTGCAAGTGGTTCGACATCAACTCATTCATTCACACTTCTCAATATGTACTCGGGTACCTTAGCACTCATTGACATCAATGGTGAGTTTGCCTCGCATTGGTTAATGACATTCATCAATGGCCAGTAATCCAATGACTTCTCTTCATGCTCGACATCGACACATTCATTCGCATGACTAGAATTGCACCATCAGGTTTAACAATAGGTGAAGAATATACACTTTTCCATGACTCCTCAGCAGTTACAGTAGCAGGACTTCAGCTATATGAGAGTACTACAGTTCCACTTTCATACTTCCTCTTTTCCATGATTCAACAATAGTTCAAATTCCTCCACTTCACATTCTCTAATCTAGTAGGGACAATAGTCATAACTATAACAACAGTCTCCTTTCACATGATCCTGCAACAATGACATCTTCCATGCTCCAATAGCCACATCAGCCATATTCCTATTGCATAGTTCATCAACATTTTGGATAAGTGGAGGTATGTTGTTTTCTAATCTTTAATCATGCAATTCCTTACATGCTTGAGTGAATGAATTTGGAAAAATCCCTCACCATGCTCCCTTTCCTTTTCACTTCTATGAATCATGCCACGTTGCATGAGGACATGCAACCAATTCAGTTGGGGGGGGGGGTGGGGGGTGGGGGACTATATTCATTATCATCACTCCATTTTTTTTCACTACCATCATTCTATTTTTCGTCTCACTTACCATTTACGAACATTTTTTTCTTCCAACGATACTCGGTTGCACTTTTATTCATAAGCATTTATATACATATTGGCATGATTCATAAATATGCAAAAGGGGTTTCTTATACTCAGTGATGTTTTCTTATTCCAGTAAGTAAATGGGTAAATTATTATCATAACAGCAAGAGAACAAATAACAAAATGAATGTTGTTTACACAAGAACCAACATTTTATTATCATAACAACAAGAGAACAAATAAACAAAATGAATGTTGCTTACAGAAGAACCAACATTCTCTATATTCATGGTTGTCACACAAGAACCAACCATAAGAAAAATTTTGTTGTTACTCATGTAAATCCCATCCTGGAAATATTCATTATCATCACTCAAAGTCAAAATTCAGATGCCAAAGTTTCTTGAGAAGATCCATGCACAGTTGCATCAGGACATGCAACAAGTTCAGTTGGGGGGTATGTTGGGACTCAGAAATGTTGTATTTCCATCCACCTTTCCCTTCATCATTCTTCACATTTCATCGCCCCATTAACCTTTCATGATACAATTTTCATAATTAAATATGGGTTAAACCTTATTATTTTCCAAATCATTTATTTTAGTATTAAAAGAGAATTTGTGATAAAATATTAGAGAATTGGCATGTTTTTATATATCTTGAAAATGTGTGAGCTTTATCATGTGCAGGAATATGTGAAGGATTAATTCAAAAGACTTATCAAATACTTCCTCCACCATTTCAATATGTGAGGAAATAATTCAATCCTAATCCAAGGATAAGATCATGAAGATTTGGTTGTCATATCTTATCCAAGATATATGAGAGATATGTGTGAGGATTTGAAGGGATTATATTTTGTAATAATGGGAAATTAGTTGAGAGAAAAGTGGATCTGTACTTATGAGATGTTTATTTCATTTTCAAAGCTCTCATTTATAAAAGAGAGTGCCCTCTCTTCATGAGAGGAAGATAATTATTATTATGTAGATTAGTGGAGAATTATTATGATGTAAGACTGGTTCTTGAGGAGAATTGTTATGATGTAGATTGGATTCATGAAGAGACTCCTTTTGTAAACCTTCCTGTTGAAGATTAATGCAGTTTTTGATTCAATGATTTTGTCTCTCTTAGAAGTTATCATTTTTTGATCTAAAATCTTCCATGTTGGCATCGTCAAGGGCCATCAATCCAGCTTGGTAAGCTTATTGTAAATTGATAGTGTAAATTTTCATTTCATGTATTTGTTATTTTGATTTCATGTTATTTTGTTTGATTTCACTATTTGAATTTGTTGCAAAGTGTGGTAATGAAGGAATAGTTGGATCTCCATATTTCACCATACATGAGCTTTAATGAGGCATCTCACTTGTTAGTTTAGTTGTTTCAGGGGATAGAATCAAAGTTCATATTTTCCTTTCATGAGCCATCAATGGATAGGTCCATCACCTGAGCAAGATATTTTGCTTGTTTATGAGTTTTGCTTTCCAGGTTTCGAGTTGTGTGAAGATTTTTGTTTTTAAGAGTGTGTTGGTTTCTAAATGGTTTTCTTATCTAGTCTATACTAAACAAACATATGAACCTATCTGTTATCGGTGCATATAGTGAATCAACTCTACTGATTATGAATCCCAGTTGATAATTTATGTTTGGTAATATATTATGCAAATAGTTGCACCAACAGTATCATAGGGGGAAAATACAATAAATGGATTGTCATTTTTCAAGAATTCGATCTTGATTTCGCTTCTGCAAAATCCAAAAAATCACTAGTTTTTGCAGAGTTAATATTTGACTTCCCTCAATTAGATGAGGATGTTATTCATGTTCATTCATTTATGTATGAACACATTTTCCTTGTCTTATCATCATACCCCTGTTATGGAAACATTGTTCTCTATCTTCAAACGTGGAAGTTCCCTCAACGTCTCTCGTGAGATGATCGACAACATATATGATACCAAGCTAAGAACTATCTTATCGTTGATGACACTTTGTATTGTCAAGGAGTGGACAATATCTTGCATCATTGTTTAACTCACAAAGAATTCGAGTCTTTTCTGAACGATTTCCACAGTGGGGCTTGTGGTGGTCATCTACTGGGCTTGTGAAAACCTAGAAAATTTTGTGAGCCAGATATTTTTGGCCCTCTATCTTTAAAGATTGTGTCGAAGAAGTTAAGAAGTGTCATCCCTACCAGGTGTTCAATAAGAAAATGCACTCGCATCCAACCACTCTCCATCCAGTCATTATTGTCGGTCTCTTCACCAAGTGGGGGGTGGACTTATCGGATAGAAACCCACCTTCAGTTGGGGGGAATAAACACATTATCATGGCCATAGACTACTTTAATAAGTGGGTCGAGGCCATGCATATAGTTAAATCCGACGGGAAGACTGTCGCCTTCTTCATATTCAATCAAATTATAGCCAGGTTCAGAATCCCAAGTGAGATTGTCACTGATCATGGTAGTCACTTTCAGAATGAAATGATGAAAGAACTAGCATTTAAACTGGAGTTTAAGAATGGTTATTCTTCCCCTTACTACTCCCAGGAAAATGGACAAGTAGAGGCCGTGAAGAAGTCTTCGAAGACCATTTTGCAGAAAACTGTCAGCCAAAGAAAATCTGATTGGAATATCATGCTATATCCTGCACTTTGGGCATACTGAACCTCGGTTAAGAATTCCACCAGTTTTTTTCTTTTCCATCTAGTAAACAATGTAGAGTCGATCTTACCTATTGAATGTAAAATCCCTTATCTTAGATTGGCAGTTACACTTCTACCCGACACCTTCGATCTCGAACAATGCCTCGTGCACCTATGCCTCGTGCACCTAGAGATTATAGATGAGAAGTGTCAAGATGCCTCTATGACTATCGAAGCGAATAAAATATGTGTCAAGGTCAAATATGATAATTTTGTCTGTCATCGATTGTACGCTGAGGGTGACTTGGTCCTTCTATATGATCAAGCCAAATAACCACTAGCGGTAGGCAAGTTCAAACACATGTGGCACAGTCCCTATATCATGCGACATGTCTTAGAAAAATGAGCCTACAAATAAAAATATTATGAAGGGAACATGTTGGCTGAGCTGAGGAATGGGATCTATTTGAAAATGTATTATGCTTGAGACTCAATCTTGGGCGTAACTCTTTGTATACTAATGTAATTTAGTGTATATATATTTTCCCTTTGTCTTTATCTTCATCTTTCTTATCGAGTTTTCCCTTGGTTGGCAGATGCCAACAGAGTCTTCGGACTACTTAGGATTTGTAGATGAGGTCAGTCATCATACATGGAACTTGGCTTCTGCCTCTTGGGTTGTTTACTCACCTGAGGGTTTACTGGTGTCTTCAGGTGGTGTATGCCTAGGGCTATCCATGAATAATGTGGTTTAATATAACGTTGTTATATAAATTTTGCACGATTCCATTTCACATGGTATTCTCTCTTTGGAGGTTCACCTCGACTCTATTGGGCCCCAACAACTCCCCCATAATTTTTTACAAAATTTAAAGGGCCCCCATTAGAATCTTGATAATTATAATGAGCTACAGAATCAACCTTTAGAAATAGTTCCATACCTTGTATTTCTTTGAGACAAACTTAATACATTCACTATAGTATGATACATTCATTATGAGAGTATATGTCAAAATTTAGAAACAAGCATAGAAATCTCAATTTAAACAAAAACGTTAATTTTTATCTACTGTTTACTTTCGTTTAAATTATGATTATGTGTTAATTCATTTTCTCATTAACAAGTTTGACTATTTTGAATAATGGGTTCAATACTTCATCAAATAATATCTTGGTTGGTTTCTCATTTTCAAAAAATCATTTGGTGGGATTAATTAATCAATTTTTTTTTTTTCATTTTGCATCTCATTTAAAAAAATAAAAATAAATTATCTATCATTTGTTTGATTTTGTGGAAACCCAAAATTAATATTTTTCTCCTCTCCATCAACTTGAAGCTTCTAGAATTTTAAGATCATACTTGAAATAAAAATATAACCAATATTTGTTTACAACTTATAGTTAGCTTTTAGTTTAAATTCATTTTAATTTTATTGTTCTAGATTTTGTTTTATTCGCAATTTTTAGGTTATTAATTTAGGTTGTTTTTTTATTCACAGGTTTCAATTATCAGTTATTTGGTATGGATCTGATCATTGCTTGATTTTATTATCTAAATACGTTCAAGATGATTGATCCAAAAATAATATTGGATTGCTACAAATAAATTTATGAGCAACAAAAGATAAAATTTGGAAATGCGTCAAGAACAGATAGACTCTTTTGCAGGACTGATTGCAGCCAAGCTGTGCGGAATAAGAAGAAACGGTTAAAAGCACATCTCCAAAATGGACCCATTTAGCTTACTCGCAAGAAGTTTCCCAAACAAATGCACAATTTGAGAGATATTTGTATCTCTATACTAGGCAAATTTCAAGTGGCGTAAATTATTAGTGACACCGAGACTGTTCATTCATTATATAAGTATATGAGAAAGTTTAGATCCAAAGGATCCAAGAAATGGAGAGGAGGATTTTTATGATTTCTCTTTTGTATATTATTTATTTTGTAAACTTTTTTTCTTTTCAAATGGAGTAACGAATGGTTGGAATCTTTGAGAGAATGCACAAGTATTTTCAAAGAAGAATATGGAATTCTAGGTTGCTTAATAACTTTTGTCTTGCGCGTAAAATGGTTTTATTTTCATTATAATATCTTCATATTCTTTGAATAATTGATTATGCATTGATTAAAATTAGCTTTAGTCCGTTTTATCAATACATGGTTAATTGCTATCATTTATTTATTAATTTTTTCAATCTTTAAGAGTCTATTATCCCAAAAGTTCTTCTTGGACCATATGATGAACATATTTTTCTTGAAACTATATGAAAAAACAATTTACTCTTTGTCTTTCATCCTTTGTAGACTTTGCGGTGTTTTTTTTATTGTCTTCTCATGTAATTTCTTGGTGTGAAATGTTATCTGTGTCGAATTAGCTTTAGTCAATTCTGCACATAATATTTTATAACATGTTTTTATTTATGTTGTTCATTATCTTTTGGTTTAGCTTATATCTATGACTGATCATCTATTCAAGTATTTTGAGTTTACATCTTATGCTAGATAGCTGGTAACACCATTCTTGAGAATTGAAATTTCTTTCATTTTCAGTTATTGGATATTTCAAGGTCACAAGATATATAATTATTTGTCTTTCTGTCGTTATAAACTCGCTCCATAATATGAAACACTTCCTTGAATTTCTTCAGTAAGTATTGTGATTTCTTTTGTCATAGGTTTACACTTGACACAGGTTAAGAGGAGTTCATATAAATACAAAGAGATGAATTTAGCTTAGTACTACTGATTAGTGAGAGGTTACTATGTGCATTGCTTTCTTTTATTCAGATTTGTTTATATATGAATGAGATGATGATTGCATTAATTAGCTTTGACTGTTTCTGTGTCATTGTTTCCATTGTATTTGATTAGTATTTATTAGTTTAAAATATTTAAACATTAAAAGAACAAAAAGATTTATGTTCTTACTTTATCTTATTTTGAAACATTATTATGAACATTAATTTTTCCAAGATTTCACGTAAACCTTGAAAACTGTATATAGATTGTTTATAATCATTTTTATATTCACGTTTATTTTTAATAAACATTAGTAAGTAATATATAATTTGTTAGAATCATAGCTTTAGGTTAGTTTATTTCTTTTAATGTTTTTAGAATTTTGGTTGGCTAATAGAGTCATAAAACCCGTCAGGTCAGATCATACCAAACAAATTGGGTTAATTAGAGAACTTTGGTCTGGATCTAACCTTCGAGTTGACGGTGTGTCATTTACGTATTTCAACAAATGGCACTAGAAGGAGGGTCAAAGTAATTTTTGTTAAGCCTTAATATTGGCTCATTACCCCTTAATTGGGGCATATTATATTAGTAATGTTATTTTATTTATGTCGGCTTTAGGCCATTAGTTGTAATTATACCTCCTAGTCTCCTATATATACCAAGGAGACATTTTCATTTTGAATCATCTTGTACTCCAACATTTAAGTGGGGTAAAAAGAGGTTTCCCCCTCGAAGAGGCTCATTATCTGAAATTATCTCTTTTTCAAGGCATTGAGTACTTTTCCTGAGGTTTTTCTATGCTATATTGATGTTTGGTTCTTAACATATGGTATCAGAGCTCAAGGTCTTGGGGTTTCNCTGCTACATCTGAGACACCATGACATTTTTGCTATAACGTTTTTTCTACAACATTTTAGAAGGAACAAATTAGAAGATATTTAGTAGACGGATCAAGGTACGTTGGATTCAAAACTTAGCTCCTGAGGACTTATACTTTCGGAGATACATCCTATACAAGATAGGGTTCTGGAATCATCCTAAAATGAGTCATTGCGGAATTTTCGCTATAAAAATTTATCTGTAACATTTCAGACCCTGAACTCTAGAGGCCATTTACATAAATTATTAAGGTATCTATGGTAAAAATTTTAGCTTCTGGGTCATCTTAAATTTGTAGATACAGCTTGTGTAAGATAGGGTATCTGACAAGTCCTATTGACTAGTCTCAAGAAGGTGTTCTAGGTAAAACAATCATAACTTCTTGCTAGAGTATCCAAATTGAGTGCAACTAGTTTCATTGGATCGTGGACAGTCTGTACTATTTTGGGTGCGAGTTTCATAATTTGATATCAATTATTTTGCGCGGGGCATGTTATACAAGTGAGATCTCCTCGAAAGGTCAAAAATCGACAAGTTGTGAGGAAGTTACCGTAAATTCCACTTGGCACATCCAATTTTGATCAGACCTATGGCATTATAGAGAAGAAATATCAGAGAACTACCTAAAATAAAGTTTCATACCCAGAAGGGTTGAAACTTGGGAGATAGAACATAATAAATATTGTCTATCAGAACCACCTAGAAATCAAGATTCAAAAGTGATACTTGGCCAACATGCCACCAAAAAAGGGACCTTCTACACCAAATAAGCCTCTAGAAAAGCCTAATTGGACTCTTGATGAAGGTGAAGAAATGCGTAGGGACATAAATGAACTACAAAAGAAGATGGATTCAATGGAATCTAAGTTGATGGATTCAATAGAA
>ML784388.1:55410-68143 GCA_009831015.1 Picea engelmannii | reverse complement strand
TAATATTGGCTCATTACCCCTTAATTGGGGCATATTATATTAGTAATGTTATTTTATTTATGTCGGCTTTAGGCCATTAGTTGTAATTATACCTCTTAGTCTCCTATATATACCAAGGAGACATTTTCATTTTGAATCATCTTATACTTGAACATTTAAGTGGGGTAAAAGGAGGTTGCCCCCTCGAAGAGGCTCATTATATGAAATTATCGCTTTTTCAAGGCATTGAGTACTTTTCTAGAGGTTTTTCTATGCTATATTGATGTTTGGTTCTTAACAATTTTATTGATTAAATGTTTACCCCTCAGCCTGTCATAATTCCATATTTATAAAGTCTTCTTCTCTATCATCTTGAAATGAACTATAAGGCAGGCCATATTGACAAGCTGGTCGTACAAGAGTCTTTGTTTTGAATGTATTTAATTCCCCATGGCTCGCCAAATCACTTTGTTGGAACATGCTTTCCACTTCTCACTACTTGATATTCCCAATGAGACACTCTCTCACTTGTCCAAACTAACCTTTGATGGTGGGGAGGATGTATCTGCAAAAGATCATCTTAACAAGTTTTGGTTTAAATGCATCAAGCATAATATTTATGATTTAAAGGTTTTATGCAGATTGCTCACTTTTACTTCTATGGTTTGGATTAAACATTGGTTTGAGTCTTTTCTAGCATATCAATTTTTTTATTGGTTTCAATTTGTAGAGGAATTTTTAGATGCTTTTGAAAACTATGATTACAACCAATTATGTGAAGAATTTCAGACTTTACTAATCAATGACAATTCATCTCTAGAAGGATTTTCAACAAGAATCCATCATTTTATCTGTAAATTTGATCTTGATGACATGTAATTAGTACTAAATCTCCTCTATGATGCTTTCATCCCTTTCATCCAGTCATATTCAATCGTGAATGATGAATCAGTCAGAAATCCTATCACTCAATTGCGAGAAGAATTTTGTTTGCAGGATGAGAGGAATCCATTAGAAAATTTTGAACAAGCAAGGGATGTAGAATCTATTGAAAATGTTCTTACTCACAATCAAATTGGTTTTTCCTCTGAAGCATTGTATATTCAGTCCTTGACTATCATGTAAGAATATTTGATGTTGGGTCAAGGTGAATGTCTATATTCTTGTAACTCTTGCTCTAATCAGTACTTAAATTCAGTTATGGAAGAACACTTAGGTGATGAAAATGATCTTAAGCATTCTAACATTCCTATGAAAATGATTAGATATGTAAATCTTCAATTTGAAGAAGAAACCTTAAACCTTCATCCACAAATCATGCCTTATCCACAGGAAAAATTAGATGTTTTTCATAAAAGTTTTGAATTATCTATCATACAAGAGACAAATTTAGATGACCATATTATGTTAAAGAATTTATCACCAAAACAAAGTGAAAATTTTCAGGAAAGTAAAGAGGAATGTCTTGATAATACCATTTATAAATATCATAGTTCAAGAGATTGCTTTCATGTGCTCATTTTTTATTCCTTTTATTCTTTATATCCTGATATCTTCTTATATTCTAATGGACTTGATACCTTACCACAATATCTTACTCTTTGCTATCACAATAAAATCTTTTCTATATGCCAAAATTTGGTGAAATTAATTCCAAACATGACATTTATGAAGTTGGATTGGTTGCTCTTTCACTTTCATCACTCACATGGAAAAATGACACGTTGCAAGATGTTTTTACACGATTTTTTGTTGAAAAATACATTTCACTCATTCTTATGGAGATCAAATATTCTACATTGCATATCCATTTTTTGATTAGTTCGAATTTTAATGTTTATGCTTCACATTTTGAAACAATCAATCTCATCAAAGGAAGCATTCAAAGGAATAATATACTTGATGTCATGAATCCTCTTATGATGTGTTCCCCATTGATATATCCATTTCATCAAAGTCATAGTTTGCATCCTAATTTTTATGACAGGATCTTAGAACAACTTGAAGATTCGTATCTAAAAAATCTTCATAATAAATATAAAGTTGTGGTTGCTTTATTTCTACCTAAATATCTAGCAAGTAAGCATGACATGATTTTTTTAGATCCTCCATGTGAAGAAATTGATGAATACTTGGAGAATTGTCAGGAAGATGGGGCACTTCGTCCTTGGCTAATGGTTATGTGAGGTCCCCATAATATTGACAAGTTTTCCAACCTTACTTACACTTTTCCATGGCATTATGACCCATATCATGACAAGATTGCATAATGGTTGGAGTATTCATACATCAAGAAGTTTCAAAAGAATGGTAAGGTCGTGTTTTTTTTGTTTTTAAAAGAATATATAACAGGTAAGCATGACATATTTCTTTTGTATATGAAAATACTACATTCTCTTATTCTTATTTTCGACTTTCTATGCCTTGCAGGATTGGAGATGCTCTTGTGGTTGCACTCGAAATACGATTTTACTTAGAGTTTTGATCTATTTGGTAGTTAGTGTAGGTTTAGGAGTAGGTTTACTGTAGTTTTCTTTCTCAATGATTCGTTTTAAAATAATGTAGTTATGAACACAAGTGGATACACCAAGAGAACCATAATATGAATGTTGTCAGGGAAGTCCACTTTAATCCTTTTTTCTTTGTTTTTTCGTTGAATATTTCTTTTCAAAAACGTAGTATCATCATGAAAATTTTAAATCAAAAGTAAAGAGATAAGTAAATTTGAACTATCAATTCAGCCCTCACCCAAGGTGCCATGAGTAGGAATGCACTCATCTTAATAAGGACTTTTCTATTTTCTTTTAGTCTCTTTTATTTTTAATAATAATACTTTATCAAAGTAACATCTTATGCATCACTATCTTAAGAAAATAATTTGCTTGCACATGAGATTTTATATGATTTAGTTCTTCCTTTATTTTACAGTGGGATGCTAGTAGATCCCAAAGCTCATGTTTATCTTGAATTCCATTAATAAAATCTGATTTGGTTTGTTGTGTGTTTTTTCTTTCTTTCTTTGATTACTTTGACTGAATTTTCTTCTTGTCTGTATTTTTGAACCATTATATTGTTAAGCCAAGAGAAATCATCGGAATGAAGCATTCATTTAAAGACTTGTGATTTTCAAGCAATTTGAAATATTTCAAAAAGATCGTGATATTAAGATATGGCTCGGACAATTGATTTTTAAGTCAATTTTCACTTTCATTTTGTCCTCGAATTGTCTTTTCCAGAGTATTACACCAGAGATATGGTTTAAATATTTGATAATTACGATGATATTTAAACTCTTTAAGCCGTCCATATTCTTAAGGGATCACTTTTTAAGTGCTTCCCCATTCTCTCGATGATTTCTTAAAGGAAATCTAAAATCTCTAAACCATGATAAAACTTCCAGTTTTGAAAGGAAATAAATAACATGATGAACTATTCACCTGTATTGCAATTAACCTTCAGTATCACCCCGCTCTCTTTGTTATCAATAAATCTATAATTGTATTATATGGTCTCAAAGTGAATTTATTTCAGGGAGCTTAAATCATTTTTCAAGTCTTATTAGTTTCTTCCTGAGATGAAATCTTACTAGATCAAAGATAACTTCTTCACTCGGTAAGTCGCCATTTATTGGGCCCCAACAACTCCCCCTAATTTTTTACAAAATTTATAGGGCCCCCATTAGAATCTTTATAATTATAATGAGTTACAGAATCAACCTTTTCAAATAGTTCCATACCTTGGATTTATTTAAGACAAAATTAAGACATTCACTATAGTATGAGACATTCATTACGAGAGTATATGTCAAAATTTATAAACGAGCATAGAAATCTCAATTTAAACAAAAACGATAATTTTTATCAACTGTTTACTTTCGTTTAAATTATGATTATGTGTTAATTCTTTTGCTCATTAGCAAGTTTGACTATTTTGAATAATGGGTTCAATACTTCATCAAATAATATCTTGGTTGGTTTCTCATTTTCACAAAATCATTTGGTGGGATTAATTAATTATTATTTTTTTTCATTTTGCATCTCATTTCAAAATAAAAATAAAAATAAAAAATGATTTATCTATCATTTGTTTGATTTTGTGGAAACCCAAAATTAAAAATTTTCTCCTCTCCATCAACTTGAAGCTTCTAGAATTTGAAGATCATACTTGAAATGAACATATAACCAATATTTGTTTACAACTTATAGTTAGCTTTTAGTTTAAATTCATTTTAATTTTATTGTTCTAGATTTTGTTTTATTCACAATTTTTAGGTTATTAATTTACGTTTCTTTTTGTTTCACAAGTTTCTATTATCAGTTATTTGGTACAAATCTGATCATGGCTTGATTTTATTATCTAAATATGTTCAATATGATTGACCCAAAAATAATATTGGATTGATGCAAATAAATTTATGAGCAACAAGAGATAAAATTTGGAAACACGTCAAGAACAGAAAGACTATTTTGCGAGATTGATTGCACCCAAAACGTGAGGAATATGAAGAAACAGTTGAAAACCCATCTCCAAAATGGACCCATTTAGCTTACACGTACGAATTTTCCCAAATAAATGCACAATTTGAGAGATATTTTGTCTCTTTTCGAGACTAATTTAAGGTGGCATAAATTATTAGTGACGCCCACATTGTTCATTCATTGTATAAATGTATGAGAAAGTTCAAAGCCAAAGGATCTAAGAAATGGAGAGGAGGATTTTTATCCTTTCTCTTTTGTAAACTTTTTTTCTTTTCAAATGGAGTAACGGATGGTTGAAATCTTTGGGAGAATGGACAAGTATTTTCAAAGAAGAATATGAAATTGCAAGTTTCATAATGACTTTTGTCCTGTGAGTAAAATGGTTTTATTTTCATTATAATATCTTCATATTCTTTGAATAATTGAGTATGCAATGATTTAAATTAGCTTTAGTTAGTTTTATCAATACATGGTTAATTGCTATTATTTATATATTAATTTTTTCAATCTTTACGAGTCTATTATCCCAAAAGTTCTTCATGGACCATATAATGAACATATTTTGTTTGAAACTATATGAGAAAACAATTTACTCTTTGGATTTCGTCTTGTGTAGACTTTGCAGTGTTTTTTTTATTGTTTTCTCATGTAATTTCTTGATGTGAAATGTTATATGTTTCAAATTAGCTTTAGTCAATTCTGCACATAATATTTTATGTTATGCTTTTGTTTATGTTGTTCATTATCTTTTGGTTTAACTTATATCTGTGGCTGATCATCTATTCAAGTATTTTGAGTTTACATCCGATGCTAGATAGTTGGTAACAACATTCCTGAGAATTTGAATTTCTTTCATTTTCAGTTATTGGATATTTCAAGGTTACAAGATATATAATTATTTGTATTTTTGTCGTTATAAACTCACTCCATAATATGAAACATTTCCTTGAATTTCTTCAGGAAGTATTATGCTTGTTTTTTTCATAGGTTTACATTTGACATAGGTTAAGAGGAGTTCATGCAAATATAGAGAGATGAATTTAGCTTAGTACTACTCATCAGTGATAGGTTAGTAGGTGCATTTCTTTCTTTTATTCAGATTTGTTTATATATGAATGAGATGATAATTGCATTAATTAGCTTTGATTGTTTCTGTGTCATTGTTTCCATTGTATTTTCTTAGTATTTATTAGTTTAAAATCTTTAAACATTAAAAGAACAAAAATATTTATGTTCTTACTTTATCTTATTTTGAAACATTATTATGAATATTCATTTTTGCAAGATTTCAAGTAACCGTGTAAACTGTATATAGATTGTTTATAATCATTTGTATATTCATGTTTATTTTTAATAAACATTAGTAAGTAATATATCATTTGTTAGAATCATCTCTTTAGATTAGTTTATTTCTTTTACTGCTTTTAGAACTTTAGTTGGCTAACAGAGCCATTAAACCTGTCGAGTCAGATCATACCAAATGACTTGGGTTAATTAGACAACCTTGGTCTAGATCTAACCTTCCAGTTGGCAGTGTGTCATTTACGCCCTTCAACAATGATTTTGATTATAACCCCTCAAAATACGAACCAATGCCATGTTCACTACTTCTATTTTCCATCTATTTGTGGATGGAAAGTTGTAAATCTCTTCAGCTTGGTGTCCATCTTATCCCAAAGTGTAATCTAAACGATATTGATAAATATAACATCTATATATGAGACAGTTATCCTTAGTATCCAAAAGTGCACCCAACCCTTTTCAAAGAACATGTGTGTTGCATCTTGTCCCTTGATGGTATTTTTACAAGGCATAAGAATGCACATATTTATAAACCTGTCAACAACGATAAATAGACAATCATATACCTTTGATGTTCTTGGAAAAACTCCCATGAAATCCATGGAGATCCTCTCCCACTGTCGAGTAGGTACACGTAAGAGATGGTATAAACCTTTACGTTGTTTGTTGGTACACTATGCATCCTCTAATCAAATGAGCTACATCTTCTTGCATTCTAGTCCAATACACATACCTCTTTAAGTTTGCAATTTTTTTCCCATCACCAAAATGCCCCGCAACTTTGGAGGTGTGACCCTCTATGATAAGTTGCAATCTTTCACCTTTAGAAGTTGAGAGTTTGTCAAGATTTTAGAGTAACTCATTATAGATATGAGAATCGGCCTTATTGTCACCTTCATCTACATGAACTTGGCCTTGCAGTTGCTGAAATACCTATTTAATGTCCTCATCTTTTATGTATGCATCTTTGTATGAATGTCTCTCTATACATAAGAGTTGGGTGGCATTGAAAGCATGTATGACAACTTATTGATGTTGCCATTCTTATATTTGATGATTCGATAGATAGAATTTCTATAAAAGCCCCATCCACTTGTCACTTTTGTAAGAAGCTTATATGATTTATGAATTTATTATTTTCAAAGCATTTACAATAATAATGTAAAAGAATATTAATTATTTTAATTGAAAATTAAGTGAATTTCATTGTATATTTTAAATGATAACAATGTATAATACTAACTTTAAAAACAACAAATTTATTCATAAAAAATCATAATTTTAACAAAAATTTTATAACTAAATTTTATATTAATTGAAGTACCCACATCCTAAATGTGTGGAAAACCCGTCCCCAACCCTTTAGGATATGTCCCAATGTAAAATTGGATACTACCCAACAAGCTCTTTTCTCACAAATGCCAAAATAAAACCCACTCTAAAACCAAACTAGAAAATATCCAATAATGGTTGTGAGCTTCATAGAGCACATAAAAATATCATGAAATCAGTTTCACAAATGGAAATGGAGGAAAACACAAACATAACTTTTCTTTTAAATATGAGCATAAAACATTACATCTAGGGTTCATAGATTGTTTAAATTTTTTATGATTTATGTTAATGTTTGATTCACTTCCAATGATTCATGATAAAGGCTCAATGGGCTATATAAATAGTTTAAAATTTTGAAGATGTATGCCAATGTTTGATTCAGTTACAGTAATTCATGATAAGTTCTTATTTAAAGTTAGAAGTTTCTCCTTTTTGTCTTTAAATTTAACTTTTTTGGATAAATAAAATTATATTGTTTATCTTTAAATTTAATTTTTTTAATAAATAATATTATATTGTTTATATTTTATTTTAATGTGATTTTAAAATAAATCAAAATTATTAAAGATAAAATTTTATAATTAAAATTTGATTAATGAAAAAATAATAATTTTTAAAACAATTTTTTTTTTTAATAAAATTGAAAGAAAATATCCACATTTAAAAGTGAATCTATTTACTTATTAAATTCTTACAACCATAATTAATATTCTTTAAAAATAAATTCACCCTTTTATTAATTTAATCATTAACTTCTCACACCCATTCTTTAAAAATAAATTCACCTATTTATTAATTTAATCCTTAACTTCTCACAACCATAACTATTAACTATTATCTTTTATAAATACCATTGTAGTGGCCATGTCGCTACCCAAAAACTCTTTAACCGTTGAAGATATTAAATCTACATAATTTGATACTAACATTACCACTGCATATTCAAGTTTTTTACTACTTAAAAAAGGGAAAAGATATGATAAATTAAGGTGGCAAAGATAAATAGTGCAAAGGATATGGTAACCTAATTGCAAAGGTAAATACAGGTGTATACAGAAAAATCCAAGACGTTGTCTTCAAGTAACACTGAGAGACGCTCTTTATAAGCAGGCCACTGTTGGGAAACGCAATACCTGTGAGTGTTAAAACCCCACAATCAAAGTCAACTAACTTATATTCAAGGAAAACGATTTAAATAATTTAAAACTAAAAGTTCCAAAAACACCAGTATAGAGGAGAACATAGATATAAAGAACTCGACTCAAGATATGTCAAGTTCCATCAACAATTTGATTGAATATTTTTCAGCATATTTTATGCTAAAAATTGAATATATTAACTTAACAGGTACCTTCTTATAGGGAAGCATTTCCATCTAAGTTTCCGCCTCAATATATCAAAGCTTCTTAAATTTGAAAAAAAATGGAATAGTGGTTTTTTGGGCTTATATTTATCATTAGAATATAGATGTAATGTGTTATTATAATATTCAGAATTTTTTTCAAAAGTTTTATAGGTTATTTGTTAATATGAAAATAAATTGTATATATTATTTGTATTTTTTTTTGATAATATGGTGGTAATTTGGAACAAAATAGTTATTAGTTAATATGAAAATAAATTCTATATGTTATTTGTGTTTTCCATGGATAATAATTGGACATGGAGGTAGTGGAGAAGAAAAACATGATGTGAGCTCACAATAATTTTCCATCTTTATATTATTTGGAAGCTATTATAGAGAATGTTGAAATTAATCACACCTACTCTCATTTAATTCTTCATAAACTCTTCTTCTCTCTTAGGGGTTCTCTCTTAGGGGTTAATATGTCTTAGCACAATGAAAACATGAGAAGTTGCATTGTTGTAGCAACAGGTTGAGAAACACTCAAGAAAGAGGGTTTTCTATTTTTGTTCATTTTTGGTGAATGTGATGAAAGAGAAACTACTCTTTGCAATCAAAGTATGTAAGATAAATAATATATAAAATATAAATCATTTTACTTTTTTTCTTGTCTTTTATGTATGCTATTTATGCTCTTTGTTTTTCTTTTTTTTCTAGTCTCCTCTTCTCTTCCCCTGGTATTAGAGGGAAACTCAACAAAATTGAAGTTTTTGAACAAGTTTTCAAGGAGGTAAGAATTATTCAACAAGTTATTTACAGTGAACAATGGAAGCTCCAAGCAGAAGTTTGACAAATCCAAAAATTACTTAGTTCAATGAGAAAAATTATGATTATTGGGAAATCACAGTGTAAGCATTGTTTTGTTCTCAAGACAAGTGGGATCTTTTTGAGAATGGTTATTCAAGGAGTGCATGGGTTATTCTTCAAATGGCATACCAAGGAATGGCCAATGTGAAGACATCTAAGCTACAAATACAATAGACTCATTCTTTACTCAAATCATTGGACTCGTAAACCAAATTAGATAACATGGTGGAACTTTTGAGGATAGGAGAGTGGTTGAAAATATTTTAATAAGTTTGCCTACAAGATTTGAATCAATTGTGGTGGCCATAGAAGAGACGAAAAATCTCTCACAGAGTTGACTAGCTACATGCATCTCTCATTTCTCACGAGGATAGGTTGGGCATATTAGAAAATTCAACTTTGGAGCATGCATTCAAGACACAAGTCTTAATCAACCATGGTAGAGGAAACACAAGATCAAATTTCATAGGTAGAGGTAAAAATTCAAATAGAGGTGGAAGAACCATCCCATCAAATACAAGCGAAAATTGAAGTGGAAGAGGAAATAATAAAGTCTCAACTCAAAATCAACCTCAAGGCCAAAGGTATGATACATCTTCATTTCAACGTCACTCTTGTAACAAATATGTTCATTACTTAAATGAATGTAAAAATAAACAATATGATTCCAGGAAAAACAAAATGCAAATTTTATCAAAGAAAACCAAAATCGGGGTAGTATGTTAATATCTTGCAACGTTTCCCAAGAAGATGAGAAGGATATATGGATTTTAGACTCAGGTTGCAACAATCAGATGATAGGGAATCTAAAAATGTTATATAGTTTGGATGAAAGTGTAAAATGAGATGTCACATTGCGGAATGATAATAAAGTTTCAGTTATGGGAAAAGGAAACATCAATATTATAACCAAAAAGGGGGAGAAAAAGATTATTTCTGATGTGTGTTTTGTTCTTGGGTTGAAGCGTATCTTGATGAGTATTATGCAACTTCTTCAAAAGGGGTATAAAATCTTTTTCAAAAGAAGCAATGCACAATTTTAGATAGATTACCAAGTAATTGGCTTCTAGATAAATTCCAAATGAAAACAATATAATGTTTCCCCTAAGGATAAAAGCAGATTTGATGGTAGAATTGGCTGAAGGACCCCCTTCAACAAAATTAGAAGAGGATGAAGAGAAAACTACAACAGTAACTCAAGTAATATTTCAAGCATAAATTAAAGATTTAAATAGGTTATGGCATCTAATATTTGGAGGTTTAAACTTATTGTACAAGAAAATAATGGTAAAGGGGTTACTATTAATAGAAAAACCGGAGAGAATATGTGAAGGTTCAATTTTGGGTAAACAACATAGGGAGTCATTTCTAGCATGGAAGTCAATTCATGCAAACAAACCATTGGATAGTTTTCATTCATATTTTTGTGGACAAATGAAAACACCCTTAATTGGTGGAAGCTATTACTTCTTTACATTCATAGATGACTACACGAGAAAAACATGGGTCCACTTTCTAAGGCATAAGAACAAAGTGTTTGATTATTTTTATCGATTCAAATCCCTTGTTGAGAAGCAAAGCAAACATTACATCAAAGCATTGAGAACGAATAGGTGTGGTGAATACATTTCAAATGAAATCATAAGGTTTTGCAAAGACAGTGGAATTCACAAACAATTTACCACAAGGTACACCCCTCAAAAAAACGGAGTAAAGAAAGAAAAAATAGAATAATCATGGAAATGGCAAGGAGCATGTTAAAATAAAAATGTTTGTCAAATGAATATTGGACTGAAGATGTAGCACGTGAAACATATATTTTGAATAGATGTCCCACTAAAAGTGTCATAATATGATTTTGGAAGAAGCATGGAGTGGAAAAAAACATAATGTTTCTCACATGAGAGTATCTGATGTGTAGCATATGCACATGTCCTGGATGAGTTGAGAAGAAAATTAGATAATAAAGGAGAAAAATGCATATTTGTGGGATATAGTGATGAACCAAAGGCATAGAAATTATACAATCCAATAACCAAAAAATTCATAATCAATAGAGATATGTAGATATAAGATGAAGCATGGGATGGAAGTTTGGATAAAACAATCAATATTGCAGCCAACTTACCACAAGAAGAAAAATAAAATTTTATACCAGTAGCTACTCCTTCAAATGTGACTCCTTCCACACCCACTCAAGCTTAACCAAGTGGTCAAATGAAACCTTCATCAAGGATAAGAACAACTCCACACACTCAAGCAAATACTCCATCAAATGTGTAAGAAACACCATCTCAAATTGGCACTCTTGGTGTTGGACCATCAACTCCATATTCTACAAGTTCAAGTGATATGTCAACCCCCACACTAGCAAGATTAAGGAGGAAAAGAATCATAAGTTTAAGAGACATTTATGAGCAGAATGAAGGTGAAAACAATGGAGGCGTGACTTCTTTTTTTTATTTATATTCACATGTAGATGATCCAATTCATTTTCTTCTTAAGGAAGAAAATTGGTAAATGCAAAGGATGAAGGAATATATTAATCAAACATGGGAATTAGTGAGTCTTCCACAAGGAAAAGAGGTAATAGGAGTGAAGTGGGTTTACCAGAGAAAATTGAATAGAAATGATGATGTGAAAAAGAATAAGGAAAGGCTTGTAGAAAAAGGTTATTCAAAACAATCTGGGGTAGACTATAATGAAAGGCTTGTAGCAAAAGGTTATTCATAACAACCTGGGGTAGACTATAATGAGACATTTGCAATAGCGTGAGGACAATATTATCCACAATAACTCAAAAAAAGTGGGAAGTATATCAAATGGATGTGAAATCAACATTCTTAATTGGTTTCTTAGAAGAATAAGTTTATGTGGACAAGCCACCTAGGTATGATATTTTGGGCCATGAAAACTAATTTTACAAACTCAAGAAGGCACTCTATGGACTTAAACAAGCTCCAAGGGCTTGGTATAGAAAAATTGATAGTTATATTTTGCAAAATGGTTTCAATAGGTGCAACAATGAGCCTACATTATACACCAAGATGAATGAGCAAGGTGAGATTACAATAGTTTGCTTGTATGTTGATGATTTGATATTCATGGGTGGTTTATCAATTGACATGTTCAAATTAGCTATGAAAAGGAATTTGAGATGACTGATTTGTGTTTAATGAGGTAATTTCTTAGTATAGAGTTAAATAAAAATGAAAAAGGCATATTCATTTCACAATCTAAGTATGCTAATGAAATTTTGAAGAGGTTTAACATAATGGATTGCAAGGCCCGCAGGGGTGTAGACCGATTGGCAAGTGCCGTGTAAATGGAAGGAACTATGTAAAATGAGGTCTCAAGGTCGATTCTCACCCCGATTTACTCGGAGGGCGTGCTTGCGGGCTGTGCGTTTCTCCCTAGGGGTTATAAG
>ML784388.1:22773-55360 GCA_009831015.1 Picea engelmannii | reverse complement strand
AATGGATTGCAAAACAGACCCAACACCTATTGTGACAGGTTTGAAATTGAGCAAGGATGATAAAGGCTCTAAAGTTTATTCAACTTTGTACAAACAACTTGTTGGATGATAAAGGCTCTAAAGTTTATTCAACTTTGTACAAACAACTTGTTGGTAGTATTATGTATTTAACATCCACAAGGCTAGACATAATGATTTTTTTTAGTCTCATTTCAAGGTTCATGGAGTCTCCAAAAGTTTCTCATTGGAAAACATGGAAAACAATTTTGAAATATGTTAGTGGAACAATGAACTATGGAATACTCTACTCAAGGTCAAGTGACTTCAAGTTGATAGGATACACTGATAATGATTGTGTAGGAAGTATATATGATATGAAGAGCACTTCTGGTTATGTTTTCCATTTTGGATCAGGTGTAGTATCTTGGAAACAACCAATTGTCACTCTTTGATCTACTGAAGCAGAATATGCATCACTACAAGGGAAACATGTCAGGAAATATGGATGAGAAGAATTTTGAAAGAATTGAGGCATGAACAAGAAGAGGAAACAAAGATCTATTGTGGCAACAACTCATTTATAGAATTGTCAAAGAACCCAAATTTTCACAAAAAGAGTAAACATATTGACACAAGGTATCACTTCATTAGGGAGTTAATCAACAATGGATAGATATTTTTGGAACATTGCAAGTCACAGAAGAACAATTTACATACATCTTCACCAAATCACTGGGAAAGAAAATCTTTGTGCATCAAAGAGATAACTTGGGTATGTTATGATTAAGAGGGAGTGTTGAAATTAATCACACCTACCTCATTTAATTATCCATAGACTCTTCTTCTCTCATAGCCATCTAACATGTTCTTTCAATCCTTTCAAGAATGAGAATTTTCATTTTCTCTAGATCTTTTCATTTTACTTTTTCCTCTAGTCAATGTATACATGATTGTCTTAAATGTAAAAGTTAATTGTAATTAATGTTTCTATTTTTCTTGTATATTTCTGTTGGCAATATATGAATAGAAGAGAGGGTAGTTTTAGAAAATGTTGTACATAAAAAATGAAAACAAAGGAGTGAAAAGAGTAGAACTTGCATTGTTGTAGCAACAACAGGATGAGAAGCACTCAAGAAACAAGGTTTCTGTTTTTGTTCATTTTTGGTGAATGTGATGAAAGATAAAAAACTCTCTATACCTGTTTATGCAATCGAAGTTTGTAAGATTAATAATATATGAAATATAAATCAGTTTACTATATGCTCTTGTATTTTGTGTATGTTGTTTATGCTCTCTATTTTTCTTTCTAGTCTCCTCTACCTCTTTCCTTCAGAAAAATCAAAGTGAAAATCTATTCAAAATACAAAATATATAACTTTTTAGGAAATATTTAACCCTCCACTAATAAGACTCTCCCAGTATTTCTCTCCTACCATCTTTAGCTCTACAATCAACATCCTGATGTGAACTTTAGAAGGATACATTTTGATATTGTGGGATTTGTGAATAAGAAGATCCGAAGCCAAACCTTAATGTTGAATAAAAATTGGTATGAACTCATCTAAATTATAAACACATATTACCTCTATTGTCGCCAATAGGAAAATATATATAGTTCGTGGAAGGATATTTGTCAAGTGAAAATTTCGACGCTCAAGCCGAGAAACTATTTAGTGTGAAAGCAAGGCATATGTCCTTTAGCATTTTCCATTTGGAATTTGCAAAGAAAGAACATGTAAATGGTCATGAGGGGCCCGTCAAGAATCATTCATCTCGGAGTTGCATGGATAGTACCTATAAATTGTCACGAGTATGCTTAGGCATATATCCGTAGTATGTCTCTTAGTGATTCTTTCTTGTGTTGGCCCTTTCACAGCTCTTGTGGAAGAATGTTTGATGATGTATCTTCCCATAACTTCAACTCAAAACCTTTGGCGTGAAGCATACATATAACCATAAATAAAAGGTTGAGTACCCGAGCCAATAGCTCGTGTGATAATGCCAACTCAAGACCTATGGCATCAAGCATACATATAACCATAAATAAAAGGTTGAGTACGTGTTCCCAATAGCTCGCATGATAATGCATATTTTAAGAGCCTAAAATTCTCTTTGTCGCTGGGTCCATAAATCCATAGTTCTTCTCTATTGGGTCCATAATCCATAGCTCCATTTCTAGACCTTATCTAGCCATTGACCTAGAAGTCTCCCTTTAGGTTTCAGAAGAAACTAATGTTACTTGTAGATAGAGATCAAGATAAAGAAACATATGATCCTCTAGGTACAAAGATAGTTAGACAGCCAAAAATAGATCCACCTATGGTTCGATGGCTATGGATTGGAAGGTTTGATTCTTTCGTTTGATAGTTATAGTATCATTGATTGTTAGTAGATCAAGTGGAATAAAGTGAGTAGTAGTTCAGAAAGGCACTGAAGTTGAGTGCAGGGTGAAGAAGGTAGAAATCAAGGGTTGTGGTATAAAAATTACTTCACGAAGACATTTCATTATCATGAGCACGTCGAGGGTTTCCCTAAGAGTGGGATAGAAGGTCCTTTGAACCCTATGGTTTAGGATGAGAATGGTAATATGTTCATTATCGAAAGCACTTGACTCTCTTGATCAAGACAGAAAACCATAACCAAAATGTTAAGCCAAGCTAGACAAATCCAAGCCATCCCACAAAACTAATACAACCATTTAGATCCAGTGAAAGAGCACTCAAATCCTAGTTTAGATACTTGCAAATAATGGAGCAAGCATCACTTGTAAGCGTAAGTCGTAAGAGTTAATTTGTAGTTGAAATCTACTTCATTGTCTATAGAGTCTAGTTTAGTTGTCTCTGGTTTGTGGTTTGATGTAACCATCTAAATAGGTCCCACAAACAAGGGGGTCTCATACACCAATTTGGTGTGCTAGCTTGGCCGTGACCTTAAAAATAGATTATTATTATATACAGCCTGAGTGGGCCTAATGGTTAAGAATGTGTGTTTCCTCTTAAGAGGTCACAGGTTCAAATCCAGAGGGGGGTAGGGTATGTATACCTTTGTAGACTTTATTTTAAACTGGTATCAAAACCACTTTAAAAATCCAACTCTACAAGGCGAGATCCATCCAAAATAAGAGATCTCAAATTGATTTGAAAAACTTGTTGAGGCTGCGTCCGGTTATTGAGGTTGGTGCATACATGGGTTCTTGAGGGAGGCCGCGTGCACTGAGAAAGATTTGGTGCGTGGTGCAAATCGTAAGGTTTTTTTTATGGAGTGATATGGTGCATGTAAAAGCGTAAGTTTTGTTTTTTTGGGGGGCGTTAAAAGCGGAAGCTGTGAGTTTTATGAGTTTTTTGAGTTTTATGAGTATTGTTTTGGAGCATTTGATTTTTTTTTTTTAAGTATATAAAGGATATTTAAAAGTGGATCATATGCATGAGAGTGATTTCCATGCGTTTGCATGAGTTGAGAGTTTACTTTTATATGTGAGAGTTTTAATATATGTGAGTTTCTCTTTTGGAGCATTTGATTTTTTTTTAAGTATATAAATGATATTTAAAAGTGGATCATAAATTGTGTATATTTAAAAGTGCATATTCTTTTGAGGTATAAACTTTAAAAGAGATATTAAAATTTATTATAGTGGATATTTTTTATATTAAAGCGTGAAGATGCTATAAAGAGGTGAAGAGTGATTTATAAGTTTTTTCTTTAAAAAGTGGATATTTTGGATATTAAGTTGCATGCATGATTTAAAGGTTGATGCATGCATGTGAGGTGTGGTTATGATTTAAAGGTGCATGCATAATTTAAAGGTGGATGCATGCATTATTGATGTTAAGATTTTCTTTTTAAACTTTTTTCTTATATTTCTTTTAAGAAAGCTGAGAAAAGAGGTAGAGTTGGATCGGTGGATTTGAAGGTAGAGCGACGGACTCCTCAACACTTGATGAAAGTTTCATATTCTCAGTGATTCACCATTGGTAATACAAGGATCCATTGTCTGGTTGGACAAGCAAACATTTGCAGAGATGGTGAATCCTCTGGCGGAGACCTACCTCAATGAAGCCAACAAGTTAGATAGCTCGAATTTCATTAACTGGAATTTCAAGATGCAAACGCTCATGGAAGACTATGGTGTCTGGACCATTGTGAAGGGTGATGAAACGAAACCTGATGCGACTGTCGGTGCGGCAAGAACACAAATCCAAGACTGCGAAAAGTGCGAAAACAAGGAAAATGTATTGTTGCATATTTCTGTTAATGATAGCATAATTCCACATATTAGAGAAGCTAAAACTTCTGCTGCAACGTAAACAATGCTTAAAGCATTGTATGAAACTAGCAACACAAATCACATTTTGTTCTTGAAAACCAAATTGGTAGGCATTAAGATGGATGGAAATGAATATGTTAGTTCATTTCTGGGTCGCATTAAAGAGGTGAAAGACAAGCTAGGAAATATAGGGGAAATTGTTTCCAGCACTGATCTAGTCACTATTACCTTAAATGATATGCTAGAAAGATCGTGAGATGCTCATAACAGGTCTTCCAGCAAGGAAGAAACCTTGTACTTTTGAAGAACTCACAGGTATTTTACTGCAAGAGGAAGAGAGGCACGGGAATCTGAAGCCTTAGAATAAAGATTTGTAACTATGGTTAAATAAGAGATTTGCGAGAGCGATCTCAGGAGAAAGAGGCATAGGAGGCAGTTCATGGCAGAGAGACAATTCATCGCAGAGAAGACAATCTCCAAGGCCGAATCAAGGTATGAAATCTAACAGGACTGAGTCAAAGAGTTGTTTTTATTGTGTTCGACCTGGACATATTGTTAAATACTGTCATAAGAAGAAGAGTGATGAGGCTAGGAATAAACCTAGAACACATTCAGGTCATTATGCAGAAAAATATTCAAGTGATGATCTCAGATTATTTATTGCTAGTGATGATATTGATGAACCCCCAAATTTTGATTCACGGGATCTTAAGATGTTTGTGTTTAACATTGCTTTATCTGCTGAAACGAATGATTTTGATGCCTGGTTTTTTTTTTATTTCGGAGCAACAATACATATGACTTGTAATAAGAACTAGTATGTTAATTTTAAAGAAACATAGAATGGTGCCAGCATATATCTTGGATATGAACGTGCTCATCAGATCAAGGGATATGGAGACATTCCTGTGACATTGTCAAATGGTATTGTTCGTCACATTCACAATGTGGTGTATGTGCTAGGGATAAAGAACAATTTGATCTCTATGTCCACCATTACAGATCAGGACTTGAAGGTTGAATTATTAAATAATTATTTCATAGTGAAGGATCTTCTCGACCACTTCCAAACTGTTGCAAGAAGATTCAGAGAAGGAGGCCTATACAAACTTGATGTTACCAACAAAGCACATCACACACTGAATTCTACAACTATGTCAACAGAGATTCTTTGGCATCAACGATATGCCCACATCAATCATCCTGATTTATTGTTATTACAGAAAAATAATATGGTTGAAGAACTTCCCATGTTAAAGAATGAGAATGTTGCTTGTGATGGATGTGCATTAGGAAAGATGCACAGAGATGAATTCCCCTCTAATCTTGATAGGAAAACGAGAGATGTTTTAGATCTTGTGCATACTGATTTTGTTGGCCTATGTAGACTAGTTCTTTAGGAGGTGAATTTTACTTTATGTTATTTATTGACAATTGCACGAGATATAGACAGGTTTATTTCCTTAGAACAAAAAGTGATGTTTTCGAGTACTTTAAGAAATTAAGAACCATGGTGGAAAAACAGATAGAAAAATCCATCAAAATCCTCCGTTCAGATCAAGGGGGAGAGTATAAATCAGGGGACTTCAAGAAATATTGCAAAGACCATGGAATAGTACAACAATTTATAGTACCTCACACTCCACAATAGAACAGAGTTGCTGAAAGGAAAAATGGAACTCTAGTAGAGTGTGCACGCAATATGATGAAAGGTAAGAATCTCTTGAATGCATTTTGGGTTGAATCCATAAATACTGTAGTTTATTTAAAGAATAGAAGTCCAACAAGGTGTCTTGATAATGTTACTCCTTTTGAAGTCTTGTATGGTTCCAAACATGTAGTTCACAATTTGAAAGTATTTGGGTGTAAGGATTTTGCACATATTCCAAAGGAGAATGGGAATAAATTGGATGCTAAAGCCATTAAATGTGTTTCCATTGGGTATTGTTCTGAATTTAAAGCATACAAACTATTTGATCCTTCTACTCCCAAAGTATTTGCAAGCAGAGATGTACTTTTCCATGAGCAGGAAGCAGGAAATCATGACAACAAAATTCATGAAGAGTGGCATAGACTTATTGATGAAGGAATTAAAGAAGAGCAGAAACAACCATCACAAAAACATCCACCACAACAACAACCACAACCAGAACGACAATAGCAGTAAGAAGGACTCAATGATATGGATACTTCAAGTAGTCACGATTCACCTAGAGGTGAAGAAAGATCTTCACAAAGTGGGGAGGAAGATAATCAGTTGAGAAGTTAGTCACGACAGGTTCGACTCCCTGAGAGGTATAAAGACTATGCCCTAATGAGTAGCATTTCAAATTTCATAGAACCTATGATTTTTTATGAAGCTAATGAACATGATTAATAGCGAAATGCAATGGAGGAAGAATATGAATGTATAATGAAAAACAATACTTGGGAATTGACTGAATTTCCTACACATAAAATGCCCTTTTGATGAAAATGTATATACAAACCCAAGTTTAAATCAGATGGTAGTAGAGACAAATATAAAGCCAGATTAGTTGCAAAGGGGTAGTCACAAACATAAGGTATTGATTATTCTTAAACATTTGCACCAGTAGCTAAATTGAATACTATCAGATTGTTAATTGCTTTAGCTACAAAGTACCACTGGAAGCTACACCAGTTAGATGTTAAATCTACATTTTTGAATGGTGAGTTAAAGGAGGAGGTTTACCTTACTCAACTTGAAGGGTTTGTGGAAAAAGGGAAAGAAAACTTAGTGTGTAAGTTAAATAAATCATTGTATGGACTAAAACATGCACCTAGGTCATGGTATGAGAAGATAGACTCTTTCTTTCTTCAACATGGTTTTATGACGAGCAAAAGTGATCCAAATCTGTATACCAAATTTGATGAAGATAGGTATATAGTATTAATTTCTTTATATGTTGATGATTTGATAATTACAAGAAATGTAGAGAAATTAATTGATGAAATCAGGGTGGAGTTGTCAAATTTTTTTGAAATGAAAGATCTTGGTGAGTTACATTACTGCATAGGTCTTGAAGTTTGGAGAAATGAGGCCAAAATTTTGTTTGTCAGAGTAAGAATGTCAGAGAAGTACTTAAGAGATTTAAAATGGATCAGTGTAAGTCTTCTATTGTTCCCATGCAACATAATGTGAAACTTTCTTGTGATGATGGTTCGAAGGAGGTAAATGGAACTATGTATAGACAAATGATGGGTTGTTTGAATTATCTCACCACAACCAGACCTGATATTGCATACTCTATGAGTGTGTAAGTCTATTTATGGTGAAACCTCTACAAAGCCATTGGAATGCAACAAAGGAGGTACTCAAGTATCTAAAAGGAATGCTTGAATATGGTATTAAATAAACTGATGCATCTGATGTTGAGTTGACAGGTTACTCAGATTATGATTGGGCTGGCAATTCGAATGATCGAAGATCAACCAATGGATATGTGTTTGGCATTAGATTCAGGGTTGTTTCATGGAGAAGTAAAAAGAAGCCTATTGTATCTTTGTCTTCTACTGAAGAAAAATATAAAGACTTGTGTGCAACAGCTTGTGAAGTTGTTTGGTTGAGAAGACTTCTTGAAGATGTTGGAAAAGAACAAAAGGAACCTACAATGCTCAAATGTGATAATCAAAGTTCAATCAATCTTGCAAAGAATACGATTTTTCATGCAAGGACAAAGCATGTTGATGCTCAGTTTCATTTTGTTAGAGAAACGTTGTAGTCAAATGAAATAACTCTTATGCATTGTAATACTAGTGAAAATGCTGCTGATATTTTCACTAAGCCTCTTGGAAATATTAAGTGTGAATTCTTTAGGGAGATGTTAGGTGTAGGAGTCAATCCATTCTCCATCAAGGGGGAGACTTAGAAATAATGAAGCAAGTGTCATTTGTAAGTGTCAATCGTAAGAGTCAGTTCATAGTTGAACTCTACTTCACTGTCTATAGAGTCTAGTTGTTTGTGGTTTGATGTAACCGTCTAAGTAGGTTAGTTTCCTATATAATTTTGTAATCAGTCTTCATTCAATACAAGATAGATTGTGAGCGTAGTCTCACCTATGTGTTGACTTTCTCACATTTTAAGCTGGTATCAGAGCAGCGTTGGAGATCCAACTCTCTGAGGTGATATCCAAAGTAAGAGATTTCGAATTGATTTGGAAAAATTGTCAGCGCCCCCCTATACAGTGTTAGAGAGAATCGACACTCTCACACTTATAAAAATTTTAAATTTGGAGGTCTCACACTCCCGTTGTATGTAGCTAAGAGGGCTAGTGCACCGATGCACCCCCTTCCACACACAGACAATGCTGTGAATTTTGCCCAGCTTGCCCCTTGCTATATTGATGGAGCGCTAACGCTCCTCTTCTCCATATTGAGGAGCGTTGTCATTTTTCCTTTGCTGTGTGAGGTTGGAGCATGCAAAGGCCACATCCAGTTCTTGAGGTTGGTGCATGTGTGGATTCTTGAGGGAGGCCGTGTCCAGTGAGCAAGATTTGGTGCATGGTGCAAATCGTAAGTTTTTTTATGGAGTGATCTGGCGCATGTAAAATGTAAGCTTTGTTTTTTTGTTGGGGCATTGAAATAGGAAGCCATGAGTTTTATGAGTCATTCACAATTTGCATACATGCACGAGTGTGATTTACATGCGTTTTCATTAGTTGAGAGTTTCTTTTTATATGTGAGAGTTTTAATATATGTGAGTTTCTTTTCTGGAGCATTTCATTGTTTTTTGAAGTATATAAAGGATATTTAAAAGTGGATCATAAATTGTGGATATTTAAAAATGCATATTCTTTTGAGGTATAAAATTTAAAAGGGATATTAAAATTTATTATAGTGGATATCTTTTATATTAAAGCGTGAGGCTACTATAAAGAGGTGAAGAAGGAGTTAGAATTTTTTTCTTTAAAAAGTGGATATTTTGGATATTAAGTTGCATGCATGATTTAAAGGTTGATGCATGCATGTGAGGTGGGGTTATGATTTAAAGGGGCATGAATGGTTTAAAGGTGGATGCATGCATGCTTGATATTAAAATTTCCTTTTTAAGGCTTTTTCTTATATTTATTTTAAGAAAGCTGAGAATAGAGGTAGAGTTGGATCAGTGGATCCGAAGGCAGAGCGATGGATTGCTCAACACTTGACAAAAGTTTCATATTCTTGGTGATTCACTATTGGTGATACAAGGATCCATTGTCTGGTTGGATAAGAAGATATTTGCAGAGATGGTTAATCCTCTGGCGGAGACCTACCTCAACGAAGCTAACAAGTTAGATGGCTTGAATTTCATTAACTGGAAATTCAAGATGAAAACGCTCATGGAAGGCTATGGTGTCTAGACCATTGCGAAGGGTTATGAAGCGAAACCTAAAACTTCTGTTGCAACGTGGACAACGCTTAAAGCATTGTATGAAACTAGCAACATAAATCACATTTTGTTCCTGAAAACCAAATTGCTAGGCATTAAGAAGGATGGAAATGAATATGTTAGTTCATGTTTGGGTCGCATTAAAGAGTTGAAAGACAAGCTAGGAAATATAGGAGAAACTGTTTCCAGCAGGGATGATTTTAAGGATGGAAATTTATTTTAAAATGTAGAAACCTTGGCGAGTCTTACTAATCCTTCATATGTCAACTATAAATGTTTGGCGATATTTTTGTAAAAAATTTCAAATTTATAAGTATTTTATACAGTTTTTATAAAATTTTGGCTATTTTTAAGGTAAAATAATTTTATCCTATAGAATTTGGGTGAATCATTTTTAAAATAGCGAATCTCATTTTTGGAAAAGCCCTGGAAAATTATCTGATGAGAGAAATTTAGCCCCTGAAATCATTCATGGTTTCCAGCGTTGATCTGGTCACTACTACCTTAAATGGTATGATAGAAGATTATCATATGTTCATAACAGGTCTTGCAACAAATGAGAAACCTCATACTTTTGAAGAACTGAAAGATATTTTGCTGCAAGAGGAAGAGAGGCATGGGAATATGAAGCCTCAGAATAAAGATTTGGAACTGTTGTCAAATAAGAGATTTGCGATTGGGAGATCAGGAGAAAGAGGCAGAGGAGGCAGTTCATGGTAGAGAGGCAGTTCATCACAGAGAAGCCAATATCCAAGGCCGAATCAAGGTATGCAATCTAACAGGACTGAGTCAAAGAGTTGTTTTTATTATGGTTGACCTAGACATATTGTTAAAGACTGTCATAAGAAGAAGAGTGATTAGGCTAGAAATAAACCTAGAACACATTCTGGTAATTATGCAGAAAAATATTCAAATCATGATCTCATATTAATTATTGCTAGTGATGATATTGATGAACCCCCAAATTTTGATTCACGGGATCTTAGTTGTTTGTGTCTAACATTGCTTTATCTACTGAAACGGATGATTCTGATGCCTGTTTTGTGGATTCTGGAGCATCAGTACATATGACTTGTAATAAGATCTGGTATGCTAATTTTAAAGAAACACATAATTGTGCCACCATATATCTTGGAGATGATCGCACTCATTAGATCAAGGGATATGGAGACATTCCTGCGACATTGACGAATGGCACTATTCGTCACATTCACAATGCGTTGTATTTGCCAGGGATAAAGAAAAATTTGATCTTTGTGTCCACCATTACAGATCAAAACTTGAAGGTTGATTTCTTCAAGAATTATTGCATAGTGAAGGATCTATTGGACCACTTCCAAATTGTTGCAACGAGAGTTAGAGAAGGAGGCCTATACAAACATGATGTTACTAGCAAATCACATCACGCACTGACTTCTGCAACTATGTCAACAAAGACTCTTTGGCATAAAAGGTATGGCCACATCAATCATCCTGATTTATTGTTATTACTAATATGGTTGAAGGAATTCCCATGTTAAAGAATGAAAATGTTGTTTTTGATGGATGTGCATTAGGAAAGATGCACAAAGATGAATTCCCCTCTAATCTTGATAGGAAAAAGAGAGATGTTTTAGATCTTGTGCACACTGATGTTTGCAGGCCTATGCAGACAAGGTCTATAGGAGGTGCATTTTACTTTTTGTTGTTTATTGATGATTGTAGGAGATATACATGGGTTTATTTCCTTAGAATAAAAAGTGATGTTTTCGAGTACTTTAAGGAATTCAGAACCATGGTGGAAAAGCAGACAGGAAAATCCATCAAAATCCTCCGTTCAGATCAAGGGGGAGAGTATAAATCAGGGGACTTCAACAAATATTGCAAACACCATGGAATAATACAACAATTTACAGTACCTCACACTCCACAGCAGAACAGAGTCACTGAAAGGAAAAACATAACTCTGGTAGAGTGTGCACGCAATATGATGAAAGGTAAAAATCTCTCAAATGCATTTTGGGCTGAAGACATAAATACTGCATTTTATTTAAAGAATAGAAGTCCAACAAGGTGTCTTGATAATGTTACTCCTTTCGAAGCATTGTATGGTTCCAAACCCGCAGTTCACAATTTGAAAGTATTTAGGTGTAAGGATTTTTCACATATTCCAAAGGAGAATAGGAAGAAATTGGATTCCATTAAATGTATTAAATGTATTTTCATTGGGTACTGTTCTGAATTTAAATAATACAAACTGTTTGATCCTTCTACTCATAAAGTATTTGCAAGTAGAGATGTACTTTTCCATGAGCAGGAAGTAGGAAATCATGACAACAATAGTCATGAAGAGTGGCATAGACTTATTGATGAAGGAGTTAAAGAAGAGCACCAACAACCATCACAACAACAACCACCACAACAATAGCCACAATCCCAACGACAACAACAACAAGAAGGACTCAGTGATATGGACACCTCAAGCAGTCACAGTTCACCTAGAGGTGAAGAAAGAGCTTCACAAATCGGGGAGGAAGATAATTAGTTGAAAAGATATTCACGACAGGTTCAACTCCCTGATAGGTATAAAGACTATTCCCTAATGAGTATCATTTCAAATGTCATAGAACCCATGTTTTTTGATGAAGATAATGAACATGATGAACAAAAAAATGAAATGGAGGAAGAATATGAATCTATAATGAAAAACAATACTTGGGAATTGACTGAATTTGCTAAACATAAAAGCCCCATTGGATGCAAATGGATATACAAACCCAAGTTTAAATTAGATGGTAGTATAGAAAAATATAAGGCTAGGTTGGTTGAAAAGGGGTATTCACAAACAAAAGGTATTGATTATGCTGAAACATTTGCACCAATAGCTAAATTGAATACTATTAGATTGTAAATTGCTTTAGCTACAAAGTACCATTGGAAGCTACACTAGTTAGATGTTAAATCTATATTTTTGAATGGTGAGTTAAAGGAGGAGGTTTACCTTAATCGACCTGAAGTGTTTGTCGAAAAAGGGCAAGAACACATAGTGTGTAAGTTAAAGAAAGCATTGTATGGACTAAAACATGCACCTAGGTCATGGTATGAGAAGATAGACTCTCTCTTTCTTCAACAAGGTTTTATGAGGAGCAAAAGTGATGCAAATCTATATACCAAATTTGATGAACAAGGGTATATAGTATTGATATTTTTATATGTTGATGATTTGATAATTACAGGGAATGCAGAGAAATTAATTGATGAAATGAAGGTGCAGTGGTCAAAAGTTTTTGAAATGAACGATCTTTGTGAGTTAGATAACTTCCTAGGTCTTGAAGTTTGGATAAATTTAGACCAGACTTTTGTTTGTTAGAGTAACCATGTCAGAGAATTACTTAAGATATCTAAAACGGATCAATGTAAGTCTTCTATTGTTTCCATGCAACAAAATGTGAAACATTCTTGTGATGATGGTTCAAAGGAGGTGAATGGCACCATGTATAGAGAAATGGTGTGTAGTTTGAATTATCTCACCACAACCAGACCTGATATTGCATACTCTGTGAGTGTGTTAAGTCAGTTTATGGAAAAAAATCTAGAAAGCCATTGGAATGCAACAAAGGCGGTACTCATCTATCTAGAAGGAACACTTGATTATGGTATTAAATATTTTGATGCATCTGATGTTGAGTTGGGAGGTTACTCAAATTTTGATTGGGTTGGAAATCCGGATGATCGAAGATCAACCACTGGATATGCGTTTGGCATGGGATCCAGGGTTGTTTCATGGAGTAGTAAAAAGCAACCTATTGTATCTTTGTCTTCTACAGAATAAGAATATAAATACTTGTGTGCAACAACTTGTGAAGTTGTTTGGTTGAGAAGAATTCTTGAAGATGTTGGAAAAGAACAAAAGGAACCTACAATGATCAAATGCGATAATCAAATTTCAATCAATCTTGTGAAGAATTTGATTTTTCATGAAAGAACAAAGCATGTTGATGCTTAGTTTCATTTTGTTAGAGAAACTTTGCAGTCAAATGAAATAGCTCTTATGTATTGTAATACTAGTGAAAATGTTGTTGATATTTTCCCTAAGCCTCTTGGAAAGATTAAATTTGAGTTGTTTAGGGAGATGTTAGGTGTAGGAGTAAATCCATTCTCCATTAAGGGGGAGACTTGGAAATAATGGAGAAAGCATCAGTTGTAAGCATCAGTCGTAAGAGTCAGTTCGTAGTTGAACTCTACTTCACTATGTGTATAGTCTAGTTGTCTATGGTTTGATGTAACCGTCTAAGTAGGTTAGTTTCCTATATAATGATGTAATCAATATTCATTCAATACAAGATAAATTGTGAGCACAGTCTCATCTGTTTGTGGGATTTCTCATATTTTAAGCTGGTATTAGAGCAGTGTTCGAGATCCATCTCTCTAAGCACCGACACTCTCACACTTATAAAAATTTTAAATTTAGAGGTCTCATGCTCCCGTTGTATGCATCTAACAGTGCTAGTACATCCTCGCGCCCCCTTCCACATCCAGACAATGTTGTGAGTTCCGCTCAGCATGCCCTTGCCTTATTGATGGACTGCTAGCACTCCCATTCTCCAAATTGAGGAGAATTGACCGTTTTCCCTTTGTTGCGTGATGTTGGAGCATGCAAAGGCTGCGTCTGGTTCTTGAGGTTGGTGCATGCGTGGGTTCTTGAGGGAGGCCGTGTTCAGTGAGTAAGATTTGGTGAATGGTTCAAATTATAAGTTTTTTTATGGATTGATCTGGTGCATGTAAAACGTAAGCTTTGTTTTTTGGTTGGGGTGTTGAAAGAGGAAGTCGTGAGTTTTATGAGTCATTCACAATTTGCATACATGCATGAGTGTGATTTTGATGCGTTTGCATGAGTTGAGAGTTTCCTTTTATATGTGAGAGTTTTAATGTATGTGAGTTTCATTTTTGGAGCATTTGATTATTTTTTGAAGTGTATAAAGGATATTTAAAAGTGGATCATAAATTGTGGATATTTAAAAGTGCATATTCTTTTGAGATATAAACTTTAAAATGGATATTAAAATTTATTATAGTGTATATTTTTTATATTAAAGAATGAGGCTACTATAAAGAGGTGAAGAGGGAGTTATAATTTTTTTCTTTAAAAAGTGGATATTTTGGATATTAAGGTGCATGCATGATTTAAAGGTTGATGCATGCATGTGAGGTTGGGTTATGATTTAAAGGTGCATGCGTGATTTAAAGGTGTATGCATGCATGATTGATGTTAATATTTCCTTTTTAAAGTTTTTTCTTATATTTCTTTTAAGAAAGCTCGGAACAGAGGTAGAGTTGGATCAGTGGATCCGAAGGTAGAGCGATGGAATGTTGAACACTTGACAAAAGTTGCATATTATTGGTGATTCATCGTTGGTGATACAAGGATCCATTTTTTGGTTGGACAATAATACATTTTCAAATATGGTGAATCTTCTGGCGGAGACCTACCTCAACGAAGCCAACAAGTTAGATGAATTGAATTTCATTAACTGGAAATTCAAGATGTAGACGCTCATGGAAGGCTATGGTGTCTGGACCATTGCAAAGGGTGATGAAGCGAAACCTAATGCGACTGTCGGTGCGACAAAAACACATATCCAAGACTGGGAAAAGTGCGAAAACAAGGAAAACGTACTATTACATATGTATGTTAAAGATAACATAATTCCACATATTAGAGAAGATAAAAATTCTAATGCAACGTGGACAATGCTTACAGCATTGTATGAAACTAGCAACACAAATCACATTTTGTCCCTGAAAACCAAATTAATAGGCATTACGATGGATGGAAATGAATCTGTTAGTTCATTTTTGGGTCGCATTAAAGAGGTGAAAGACAAGCTAGGAAGTATAGGGGAAGTTGTTTCCAACACTGATCTGGTCACTATTACCTTAAATGGTATGCTAGAATATTACCAGATGTTCATAACAGGTCTCGCAACAAGGGAGAAACCTCCTACTTTTGAAGAACTGGCGGGTATTTTGTTGCAAGAGGAAGAGAGGCGCCGAAAACTAAAGCCTCGGAAAAAATATTTGGCACTCTGGTCAAACAAGAGATCTGCAAGAGGGAGATCAGGAGAAAGAGGCAGAGGAGGCAGTTCATGGAAAAGAGACAGTTCATTGCAAAGAAGACAATATCCAAGGCCGAATCAAGGTATGCAATCTAATAGGACTAAGTCAAAGAGTTGTTTTTATTGTGGTCAAACTGCACATATTGTTAAATACTGTCATAAGAAGAAGAGTGATGAGGGTATGAATAAACCTAGAACACATTCAGGTCATTATGCAAAAAAATCTTCAAATCATGATCTCAGATTATTTATTGCTAGTGATGATATTGATGAACCCCCAAATTTTGATTCACGGGATCTTAGGCTATTTGTGTCTAACACTGCTTTATCTGCTGAAATGGATGATTTTGATGCCTGGTTTTTGGATTTTGGAGCATCAATACATATGACTTGTAATAACAACTTGTATGCTAATTTTAAAGAAACACAAAATGGTGCCAACATATATCTTGGAGATGGTCGCACTCATCAAATCAAGGGATATGGAGACATTCCTGTGACATTTCCAAATGGTATTGTTCATCACATTCGCAATGTGGTGTATGTGCCAGTGATAAAGACAATTTTGATCTCTGTGTCCACCATTACAGATCTGAACTTGAAGGTTGAATTCTTCAAGAATTATTTCATAGTGAAGGATCTGCTGGACCACTTCCAAACTGTTGCAATGGGAGTCAGAGTAGGAGGCCTATACAAACTTGATGTTACCAGCAAAGCACATCACGCATTGACTTTTGCAACTATGCCAACAAATATTCTTTGGCATCAAAGGTATGGCCACATCAATCATCATGATTTATTGTTATTACAAAAAAAGAATATGGTTGAAGGACTTCCCATATTAAAGAATGAGATTATTTCTTGTGATGGATGTTCATTAGGAAAGATGCACAAAGATGAATTCCCCTCTAATCTTGATAGGAAAAAGAGATATGTTTTAGATCTTGTGCATACTGATGTTTGTGGGCATATGTAGCCTAGGTCTTTAGGAGGTGCATTTTACTTTCTGTTATTTATTGATGATTGCATAAGATATACATGGGTTTATTTCCTTAGAAGAAAAAGTGATGTTTTTGAGTACTTAAAGGAATTCAGAACCATGGTGGAATTGCAGACAGGAAAATCCATCAAAATCTTTCATTCATATCAAGGAGGAGAGTATAAATCATGGGACTTCAACAAATATTGCAAAGACCATGGAATAGTACAATAGCTTACATTACCTCACACTCCACAGTAGAATAGAGTCGTTGAAAGGAAAAACAAAACTCTAGTAGAGTGTGCACGTAGTATGATGAAAGGTAAGAATCTATCGAATGCATTTTGGGCTGATACCATAAATACTGCAGTTTATTTAAAGAATAGAAGTCCAACAAGGTGTATTGATAATGTTACTCCTTTCGAAGTCTTGTATGGTTCCAAACCTGTAGTTCACAATTTGAAAGTATTTGGGTGTAAGGATTTTGCACATATTCCAAAGGAGAATGGGAATAAATTGGATGCTAAAGCCATTAAATGTGTTTCCATTGGGTATTGTTCTGAATTTAAAGCATACAAACTATTTGATCCTTCTACTCCCAAAGTATTTGCAAGTAGAGATGTACTTTTCCATGAGCAGGAAGCAGGAAATCATGACAACAACAATCATGAAGAGTGGCATAGAATTATTTATGAAGGAGTTAAAGAAGAGAAACAACAACCACCACATTAGCAGCCACAACCACAATGACAGTAGAAACAACAACAATAATAAGGACTCAGTGATATGGACACTTCAAGAAGTCACAGTTCACCTAGAGGTGAAGAAATATCTTCACAAAGTGGGGAGGAAGATAATCAGTTGAGAAGAGATCCATGATAGGTTAGACTCCCTGAGAGGTATAAAGACTATTCCCTAATGAGTAGCATTTCAAATGTCATAGAACCCATGAGTTTTGATGAATCTAATGAACATGATGAATGGCGAAATGCAATGGAGGAAGAATATGAATCTATAATGAAAAACAATACTTGGGAATTTACTGAATTGCCTAAACATAAAAATCCTATTGGATGCAAATGGATATACAAACCCAAGTTTAAATCATATGGTAGTATAGAAAAATATAAGGCCATATTGGTTGTAAAGGGGTATTCACAAAAAAAAGGTATTGATTATGTTGAATCATTTTCACCAGTAGCTAAATTGAATACTATCAGATTGTTAATTGCTTTATATACAAAGTACCATTGGAAGCTACACCAGTTAGATGTTAAATCTGGATTTTTGAATGGTGAGTTAAAGGAGGAGGTTTACCTTACTCAACCTGAAGGGTTTGTGGAAAATTGGCAAGAACACTTAGTGTGTAAGTTAAATAAAGCATTGTGTGGACTAAAATAGGCACCTAGGTCATGGTATGAGAAGATGGACTCTTTATTTCTTCAACGGGGTTTTATGAGGAGCAAAAGTGATCCAAATCTGTATACCAAATTTGATGAACAAGGGTATATAGTATTGATTTCTTTATATGTTGATGATTTGATAATTACAGGAAATGCAGAGAAATTAATTGATGAAATGAAGGTGCAGTTTTCAATTTTTTTTGAAATGAAAGATCTTGGCAAGTTACATTACTACCTAGGTCTTGAAGTTTGGAGAAATGCAGGTCAAAATTGTATTTTTCAGAGTAAGTATGTCAGGGAAGTACTTAAGAGATTTACAATGGATCAGTGTAATTCTTCTATTGTTCCCATCCAACAAAATGTGAAACTTTTTTGTGATGATGGTTCGAAGGAGGTGAATGGAACTATGTATAGACAGATGGTGGGTAGTTTAAAATATCTCACCACAACTAGACCTGATATTGCATACTTTGTGAGTGTGTTAAGTCATTTTATGGTGAAACCTCTAGAAATCCTTTGGAATGCAGAAAAGGTGGTACTTAGGTATCTAAAAGGAACGCTTGATTATGGTATTAAATATACTAATGCATCTGATGTTGAGGTTACTTGGATTCTGATTGGGTTGGAAATCTAGATGATCGAATATCAACCACTGGATATGTGTTTGGCATTGGATCTGGGGTTGTTTCATGGAGCAGTAAAACACAACCTACTATATCTTTGTCTTCTACTGAAGCATAATATAAATCCTTGTGTGCAGCACCTTGTGAAGTTGTTTGTTTGAAAAGACTTCTTCAAGATGTTGGAAAGAACAAAAGGAACCTACAATGATCAAATATCATAATCAAAGTTCAATAAATCTTGTGAAGAATTTTATTTTTCATGCAAGGACAGAGCATGTTTATGCTCAGTTTGATTTTGTTAGAGAAAAGTTGGAGTCAAATGAAATAGCTCTTATGTATTGTAATATTAGTGAAAATGTTGTTGATATTTTCACTAATCCTCTTGGAAAGATTAAGTTTGAATTGTTTAGGGAGATGTTAGGTGTAGGATTCAATCCATTCTCCATTAAGGGGGAGAATTTTAAATAATTAAGAAAGCATCAGTTGTAAGCATTAGTCGTAAGAGTCAGTCGTAAGAGTCAGTTCATAGTTGAACTCTACTTCATTGTCTGTAGAGTCTAGTTGTCTATGGTTTGATGTAACCCTCTAAGTATGTTATTTTCCTATATAATTATGTAATCAGTCTTCATTCAATACAAGATATATTGTGAGCGTAGTCTCACTTATGTGTTGGTTTTCTCATATTTTAAGTCAGATATGGATCCAAGGCATGCATTTTACCTTCCCCTCCTTTGTCCAGAAAGTGGCTTCCCAATTCCAATGTCGGTTGGAAACCGGGTAAAGGAGACAAAGCCAAGAGTTACTCCAATGAAGACAAAGGCAGAGGCCCCATATTTGGTTTCATCCATTGGTAAAGGTAAATCCATTTGTTTACCCAACAATGCACATTGGAAGAAGAAAAGATGGGAAATTGGTTCAAGGTGAGCTACTTGACTAGTTGCACTTTTTTATTTTTCAATCTATTCAAGTACAAGATTATACCAAGAAGATTTCAATCTATTCAAGTACGAGACTATACAAAGAAGAAAAAGGAAATGGTTTTTCAGGTTGGATCTATGCATGTCATTCCATTCTTTTTCTCCATACTTGTGGGAGAAATATAGACACTTGAATTCCATGGCATGAGTGTTGAATAGTTTTTGAAATATGTAAATTCACCCATAGTTCATAAATACAAGGTTAACTCTCAGTGTTATGATTTACCTATACATCATTTCCATTTTTCTACTCTGATTTACATGAATTTAATCTCCCTTGTATTTTGTATGATCAAGATAAAGATGGAGATACCATTTTATGTGTATCTCGATTTTCTCATAGTGTTGTACAAAATTTAATACAATTTAACTATTATAATTTCCAATATGAGACTTCTCATAAAGGGATGTTGATGGTTCTCATCTTTATTAGTTTGGACGAAAGTAAAGGTTTAAATATAATCAATCCTTGACTTTTTTAGAATTTGAATGTTGAGATGTATAACGATTATGAAAAAAAATTGTATAGGTAGAGTGTCTCTTATAAAAGGAGTTATGAATATGTTGTGTTGAAGTTAATGAGGTTATTTTGTTTTGAAGTCGATGAGGTCATGAAGAGGACGGTTGGATCTCAATCACAGTATGAGCAACTATTAAGTTTACTTATGTATATGATCAATTTCTTATGTTTAAGTATTTACATTTGGAGGAAGGGATTGTTGAGCTTACTTATGTACTGAGGAGACATGGACATAGTGGATATGATCACAGTATCTAAAGAAGAATCAACAACAACTCAAATTTGATTGGAAAACTAAATTTAGTGTGTTTGGAAAACTAAATTTAGTTTCAACTACAACTCAACTTTGATACACAAGCTAAATTTAGTTCATTGGTAAGCTAAATTTAGTTTTTTGATATAAAGTAAAGAGAGACAAAGTTTAGATTGAGTGACTTATAGTTGTATTGTAGTTGTATAGTTGCATTGCACCAATATGGTTCCAACAATAGGTGTCTTGCCATTTTATCGAGTATGTCTTTGCTCCTCCAACTAAGTAGTCTGAATTTGAAAATTAGATTTTCTCTTCTAACTAAGTAATCTAAATCTGAAAGTTTTATTTGGACACAAAAATCATGAGTATTTCTAAGGCCATATTGTGATGTGGTGCTCTCAAGACGGTGCATAGTAGCTGGGCAGTGGCTACATAGTTATTTAAATCCTTCCAAAACTTGTTTTAATGAAGCTTTTGAATAAAATTGAGCATTTGGCCTTGACATAGGTGTATCTTCCTAAAGACATTAGTCCATGCAAAAATCTGAAAACATGATCATTTCCAATCAGATTGGTATATTTAAAGAGCTGAGATAATGACAAAATGATCACTTGCAATCATATTAGTATATTTAAATAGCTCATATAAAGGTGCATAAAGTACACGTTATCTAACAATGTAATTCAATATCGTTGTATGTGAGGGATTAATCCAAGAAACCAAAGATAAAAAATTAATTTGACAAAATGATTATATGCAATCATATTAGTATATTTAAAAAGTTGAGATAAAAGTGCATAAACTATAGGTTATCTAAGAATGCAATTCAATATCAGTGTATGTGAAGGTGTAATTCCCCCATTGTTATGACTACATGCGACGCAACAAAAAGGCACATTTTTTATGTTTCTTAAAAGAAGGACGACAACAACGAAAACAGTTAAACAACACAACTTGACAATGAACACCATGCATGCATATTAGGAAGCATACAACCATGAATCAACACACTATCACATCATGTAACTGGAGGAAACATGCGATAATCAAAATACATATAGAAACGACTACCCGCCCGACACAAGCAAGACAACACCTACAAGCTAAAGAAAAACATCAACAATCCCGACAAAGTGGCTTCGAAAACTAGGAAAAAAACCCTCTACGTCGCACAACCACCAACAACCATAACGCCCACATCAGGAAGCCCAGACTCTAGCCAGGTTGTCATTCGCCTCTATCCCTTAGGGCACGTAATGATCCCCTCATTAGGAATCATGTTGTCACAAGGCATTAGGCGTGGCGGTAACCCTAACACAACAAACACATCTAGACCAATAACCCAAGAAAAGATGAACGCATTAGGAGACCAAATTAATTGTCAACCACATGACGAAAAACCCAATCACCCAAACGATAAGTCAACCAGATGTAAGGGAAATTGACAATGATAACATTTATACAACACATTAAATTCTTGGCGCAAAAAATTCTATTGCGACCATACATCAATCTGTATGAATTAAAAAAAATTATTATTAAAAAAAAGTTTGTTGCAACTATTTTCCAAATCCCAATAATAGATAACTATATATCGCTATCCTTTAAAATTGATTTCAAAACCAAGTACCAACAACCATTACAACGAAAAAATGTCCACATCAGGAAGCCTAGACTTTGGCTAGGTTATCATTCACCTCTATCCCTCAGGGCACACAATGATCCCCTCATCATGAATCATGTTGTCAAAAGGTGTTAGGCGTGACGGTAACCTTGGCGCAACAAACACATCTATACCCATAACCCAAGAAAAAATCAACACGCTAGGAGACCAAATTAACTGTCAACCACATGACGAAAACTCCAATCACCCAAACGATAAGTCAACCAAACACAAGGGAAACTGACAACGACAACATTTATATAACACATTAAATTCCTGGTGCAAAACATTCTATTGCGACCATACATCAATCTGTACGAATTGAACACAATTATTATTAAAACAAAAGTTCATTGCAACTATTTTCCAAATCCCAATAACAGATAAGTATATATCGCTATCCTTTAAAATTGATTTCACTATCTTGTAAAACTAAAACTATACATCGAATATAATTATTTTAGTGCAATTGAAACCACAGATTATTCACCTAACAATATATCGAAACATTTTTATTTGTTGTGACTTATCAATCCAATATATCACTGTGATAGGGGTAAAAGATGTGAACAAGTGTGAATGTTGTGATTTGTCAATCAACTATATCGTTGTGATATTTTACAAAAATCTTGATCTAAATAAAACCAAAATTGCTAACTAAAACATCACAAAAAATTGTTGTCTACAATTACCCACGATGTTTAATAGAAGTCTAATAAATACATGAAAAAATGAGTTCACATGATGTCGCTGAATTAAAACATGATAGTGTTGTCTAAAATGAAGGATATCCCCATCCATTCAATGCATGCAATCATTGTCCCTTAACACATGATATCTTTGTCTATTCATCACATGATAATGTTGTATAAAAATTGAATGAAATCGTTATCCAATAATTCAAGGGAAATTATATTAATCCATTGTCCATTAATTACTGAATATATAATAATTCGTTTCCCTTTTAATCTATCGTTGTATTTAAATATATCACTATCCTTAATCTAAGACATTGATAGCGTTGTCTTCCCAACGCTGAGGTAATTGTTGTCTAACCCAACATAGCGACAATGTTGTTTAGATTATAACACTGTCTATCAAGTATATTATATAGCAGAACTAATAAATAACATTGTTGTCATTTAAAGTATACATCGTTGTCCATAAACATTCAAATCACAGTCCACATTACATATAAATTGTTGACCACAGATATTCAAATATGTTTAGATTATAAAGTTGTCTATCAAGTATATTATATAGAAAAACTAATAAATGACATTGTTGTTGTTTAAATTATACATCGTTCTCCATAAACATTCAAATTGCAGTCCAAATTACATATAAAGCGTTGACCATAAATATTCAAATCTGTTTAGATTATAATGTTGTCTATCAAGTGTATTATATAGAAGACCTAATAAATGACATTGTTGTCATTTAAGGTATACATCAACGTCCATAAACATTCAAGATTATTGTCCATACATAATTCTAATTCAATGATGATATCTCTGTACAATAGTAATGTTGTTGTGCATGGCTATCTGCTATCAACAAAATTAAAAACGCATGAATAATATGCTAACAACAATATCGCTACCCAAAAATGCAGGGAATAAAAACATTATTCATTGGGGGAAATAAATATGCAAAAACACATAGGGGTTCATTGAAAAATTAGGTATCAACAATGAAATTAGTGGGTAAATTTATTGTTGTGTAATGTGCCATGAAATCGCTGAGTAAAGTGATATCACATGTATCAAATTCGCAGTGATACTGCAGTGATAAGGGTAAATTTGCAGTGATATATCATTTAATGAAAAACACAGATAGCTTACCAAGGAACGCAGACGCAACATAAAACAAATGCAGATATTATACCAATCGAGGTGCTCGGTAATACACTAAATATTTTTGTTTTATCGGCAAGAAAAATCTCTCCAATAACAACATGGATAACAAAATCATTGTAACACAATCATGGATAACAAATCGCTGTAAAAAAACCATGGATAATCAAATCGTTGTATCAACAATCATGGATAACAAATCACTGTAACACAATCATGGATAATAAAATCATTGTAATGACAATCATGGTAAACAAATTCACTGTAACACAATCATAACAAGCAGAGATGTTATGGGATAAACAATTTGGTGAAAAATGGTTTGGGAAAAATGATTTGGGAAAAACATATTCTTCCGAGGTTAATCCTTCAAGATTAATCATTCCAGGTTAAACATTCAACGCATAGTTTAAACATTCCAAAGAAATGTAGAGTTAATCATATAAGGAAAAGTAGAGGTAATCAATCAAGGGAATGAAGGGATAATCTTTCAAGGAAACAAAAAGGTTTTCAGAGTTTAAGCAATCACAATGGAGAGGTACTCGTTCACAAGAAGGTGCAAAGAAAAATCATTCAACCAAACGCAAAGATAAGTAAGGGATAGACAGATGGGAAAAATTTATCCTTCACTCATCATCCATTTATAGAAAACCAAGGCATTTGAATGTATAGGTCTTTAAACACCGAAGTTATGACCATCGATTTGGTTCTTGGCCGAATTCTTAGGTACAAACTGATGACTAAGGGATAAGGGATGGAACATAAAAACACAATCTCTTCATAATAATCAATAAAACCCACACAGAGAAGTCATTGCGATCAAAAGTTGGGTTTGCTAAGGGAAATCAAATCAGAAAACAACAAGCAAGGTCTTAGGGGATTACAAATACCGTAGGAAAGAAGGTACAAGACAACTCACGGCAATGAAATATTCAACTGAGCACAGAGAAATAACATGTGTAAATTAAATTTTATTGCAAGTAACAAATTAAACCAACATACCTTATCCAAACGTGAAAGCTACGTAGTTTATGTCCTGCATGCACTCCATCCATCTCCTACTTTCCGACCGATGTGACCTCACTGGTACCTCCCAGCCAATGCTAGGGGTACTCTTCTTCCCCCCTGAGCCCTCCGAGCCGCAAAGGGCCCTCGCACACAATACCAGAGAACTGATATCACCCAACTTGCCTCGCAAGGTCGAGCTACCACTCATTACCCGAGATGGGTATCCCAACTCCCACAAGAGAAGTTCAGTCAAGACAAAAATTCAACAGCGTAACATTACGCATAAATATTAGATCATACTCTTCCTCCATCTTTTTTATAGAGTTTTTAAGTAATTAGTTTCCCAATTTCTCATTAAATTCATTTTTCATTAATTTTATTTAGGAAAAACCTCCCCCATACACACGTCTCCCGATCCCCTAGTTGAACTAGAAAATTAATTTTATTAATTAATTAATTATTCCTATTTCCTTCACCCACCTAAAAGCATTCCTAAAAATGCTCCTAAGTGTCCCAAAATTCCCTTACACTTCTTAAATGAATTATGCCTTACTTAATTCCTTGTTCAGTTCATTATCAGAAAGTTCCATTGGCAAGATTCCTTACTAAGTTAGTCATTCATCTTTTTCTTTACCTCCCCCCCCCCACCTTTTTAGGTTTCCCCTTTTTCCTTAAGTTTCCTATTTCTTTGAAGTTTTCCTCTTTTTCCCTTTTAACTAAAAATCAAATTTATCAAGTGTAGATAAAACAACTAATTACCCTTTTTCTTCTTTAACTAAAATTTAATTTAGCAAGTGTATATGAAACAACCATTTACCCTCTTTTATTTTTAATTAAATTAAAATAGAAAAAATAGATAAAAACAACCATTTCCCTTTTTAAAATTTTAATTCTTCATGAAAAATTGACTTAAATAAATTAATTTGAATTTCTTACCCCCTTCTTCTTACATGTTTATTTAATATTAAATTTTTACCACATATTCTACTTAGACCTAGGTTTTAATTTCTCTAGGTCGGGTGACATTTTCATTAGGGAAAAATTGTTTTTAATTCTTACGTATCACATCAGTCATTTTAGGGCCGACTAGGTTTATTCACATACCAGTTAAATTCACGACGTGCCCTTAAGGATGCACTTGGTGCTCCAAGGGTGCCAGTCGCCTCTCTCCATTTTCCTTGTACAATGTTCCCTTTAGCACGCACTACATTCTCCAAGGGTGCCACTTGTCTCTTTCCATTTTCCTTGCGCGACGTTCCCTTCAGGACGTGCTATGTGCTCCAAGGGTGCCACTCGCCTCTTTCCATTTTCCTTGCACGACATGCCCTTCAAGACGCACTATGTGCTCCAAGGGTTCCACTCGCCTCTTGACTAACTTGGTAGACATAAAAAACCCCTGGATTCAATACTCTGCCAGGTGATATTGTGTGACACTAAGGGCCTCTAAGGAATAAGGCCCCTGCTGTATTGCATGCCCCTTAGAATCATCATGAGCAACTACCGCAGTCTGGCCTCACGACATCGTGGGTCTTCTCGAACTAGGAAATCGTTAACCTACACTTTGCACCATGGTTGGAGTGCTAGTAGGTTGTGGCAGGGATGTTGTCCTCACCTCTCCCTCAAGTCTCTAGTTGTCCTGCATGACCCCTCTACTCCACATGTGAGTCTAGTCAACAAGCTATCCTCATCCTGCATCCATCAACAAATCGTGTCAGAAACAATAATCAATCATCATAACATGTAATCATATGTACATGTGTCACATCAATAACATTCAAACCCAATAGTCCTCTCCATGACTCGATCCAGAGTCCAAGGTGTTTCATCGATGCCTCTGCATCCTCACTGTCCAAAATCCTGCAGACTCAGGAGAACCCATTCAATAGCACCTGTCTATGTGAATATAACAAAATAACATATCGTCAATCCATAATCTCTCATAATCATAATCGAACGATCGATAGTATAATAATCTAGATCACTTGCAAGAAAGTGTCCTCGAGGATAAGTTTTCTCAGTGCGTGCAAGAGCGGGATGTTACATACACCCCCTCTTGGTTTAAACTTTGTCCAGAAGTTTCACTATATATAAATGCTGAAATAAAGTGTGTCACAGTATCATAAGTCTATCTATCAAACAAAAATGGAAACTGCTGGCGCATAACATATGAGTCCTCCCAGGTCGTTGAGTGCGGACTATAGTTGTCCCACTGGACCTTGAATTGTTATATTGTTTGACGCCATAGCTGTCGAATGCGATGGTCCAGAATACAGATCGTCTCTGCCATGAGTACACTCTCATCCGATACTTGTAAGGTACTCAAGTCAAACATGTGTAGGATCACTAACATAATGTCTCAAACAAAGACGTGAAAGACATCATGCATATGCCTCAAGGATCAGGAAAGGCTAGTCAATAGGCCATGGCCCTCTCTTTTCTACAATCTCGCAGGATCCCACAAACCTAGGAGGTATTTTATCACCCTTTCCAAACTTGATCTAACTCTTATGTGGTTCCGCCCGCAATAATACTCTATCACCAACATCGTAACTACGGTCGACACAATGCACATTGGCATAACTCTTCTACCGATCCTGCACTTCCTCGATCCTTTGTCTTATTGTTTGCATCGATATTCCATTACTTGGATCACTTCTGGTCCCAACAGTACCCTATCCTAAATCCAATCCCAACTCAAAGGCGTCTGACACGGTCACTCTTAAGGAAACTCGAAAGGCGACATCCTAATGGTGCTTTGATAACTATGGTTATATGCGAATTATACTAGTGGAAAGAATTATTCCCAACACTTATGTTGGTCCATCACGTACATACACAACATGTCCTCCAAGATTTAGTTTGTTTGTTTTGTCTGCCTATCTATCTTCGGGTGATACGCGATACTAAAGTTAAGTTGGGTTCCCAAGGCCTCTCGGAAACTTGTCCATAATCGTCCAGTAAACACCGATTTTTGATCGAATATAATCCTCTTAGTCACACCATGCAACATCACAATATCCTTGATGAAAACTCTAGCTATGTCAAGTGCCTTATACGTCGTACACACAGGAATAAAATGAGTACTCTTTGTTAGAGTGTCGACTACCACAAAAATCGAGTCGTGTCTCCTTGCCATCAGTGGCAATCCAACAATAAAATCCATCGAAATGACCTCCCATTTCGATTATGGAATAGCGTGTGGCTATAGTAATCTTGTTGGATGTCTATGTTCAGCCTTCACCTGCTGACATTGTAGACATATTGCCATGTAGTTGACTATGTCTACCTTCATTCCTTTCCAAAAGAATAAGGGTTTAAGGTCTACCCTCATCTTCGTGACTCCTAGGTGAGCCATGCACACTGCTCTCTGAGCAACATTTAGGATCAAACTTTTCAACGTGTCATTGGGTGGTACATAAATTTGATTTTTAAATCTCAATAATCCATCATCATCCAACGTAAATTCTTCAAATATTGGTACCATCATTTTGTTATGTCTGATAAAACCCTTGACCTCTTTGCACCAATCATTGTCACACTGTAAAGTTAGAATATTTTCATATAGATTCGACTGAAGAGGCATCACCAAAAATATGTGCGGTCTCCAACTCAATGCAACATCCACTATGTTCATTGTCACTTTATGTAGGTAATATCAAAATCGTACTTGCTAATCAATTCCGACCAACATCATTGTCGCGCGTTCAAGTCGCTTTGTGTAAAGAGGTGTTGTAGTCCACAGTGGTCCGTCTTCAGTACAAATTTCCGTCCAATAAGGTAGTGTCTCCAAACACTCAAGGCATTAACAATGGATAACAACTCCAAATTGTGCATTGCATAGTTCTCCTCATGCCTTCTCAAATTCCTTGAGATGTAAGAGATCACTCGACCGTCTTCCATCAAGACTCCGCCTAAGACTTCCTTGTATGCGTCAATGCACACCAAGAAGTCCATATTAATGTCAGAGACCTTCAGTATTGGTGTCATTGTCAACAAATCCTGGAGCCTCTAAAATGCCTCTGCACATTTCTCGGTCCAAACAAACTTCTTGTTCTTCTTCTGCAATTTTGTAATAAGATTTTCTATCTTTGAGAAACCCTCGACGAATTGTCGATAGTATCCCACTAAACCCATGAAGATACGCACTTCAGGGACATTCATCGGTGCATGCCATTCAATAATAGCCTCGAACTTTGTTGGATCCATGGCGATACCTTCACTGAAGATGACATGCCCTAAGTAGGGAATATTTGATTGATAAAATGAGCATTTAGACAATTTCCCATACAATTTGTTCTCTCACAAACACTGTAGTACCAAGCGAAAGTGTTCGTCATGCTCCTCCAACATATGAGAGTAAATCAAAATGTCGTCAATGAATACTTGGACAAACATGTTCAAGTAGTTGCAGAACACCCGGTTCATCAAAATCATAAATACCCTAGGGGAATTTGTTAGTCCAAAAGGAAAAACAGTCAACTCATAATGTCCAAACCTCGTCCTAAAGGCGGTTTGAGGGACGTCATCCTCCTTGGTCCATAAATGGTGATACCCTGATATCAAGTTGATCCTTGAAAACATCGTCACACCCTTCATCTGATCAAAAAAATAATCAATCCTTGGCAATGGATATTGATTCTTGATCATTTCTTTGTTCAATTGATGATAGTCAATTTTGATTCTCCACGACCCATTCTTCTTATGTATGAAGATAATAGGTGCACCCCATAGTGACACTCTTGGATGTATAAGTCCTAGGTCCAACAACTCCTTTAGTTTCATTCTCAACTCCTGTAATTCGGGGGTCGACATCCAATAAGGAATTCTTGCTATCGGTTCAGTCCCCGGTTTTAGGTCTATGGTAAATTCCAACTCCCTCTCCAGAAACATCCATGTAAATTCTCAGGGAAGACGTCTGCAAACTCTCTCACCATCGGAAGGTGTTCTAGACCTTCCACTACTCCCTTTTCATTTAATGCAAGGGTCACATAAAGATTACATCCCTTGCACATGATCTTCCATAGCTACAAGAAAGAGATGAACCTCAGGGAAACTCGTTGGTTCTGACCTACAATCATGCATCTATGCCCCTCCTCATCAACAAAACTCGACCATTTTGTCTTACAGTTGAGTATTTCCTCATGCGATTCCAATCAATCCATACCGATCATAATGTCATAATATCCTAAGATCATGACGTACAGTTTGTCCCTGGTGACAAACTCTCCTAGGTTAAGGCTACAACCCATAATGTTCCCACCAACCATTTGTTTGGCTCCAGAAGCCATTTCTACAAAGCTAAACTTATCCTGTTTGACTGCCTTAACCTTAATCCTTTTTAGCACTGCACCAGAAATGAAACTATTGGTAGCACCGGGATCTATCAAAATATTAAGGGTTTGGTCAATGACAGTACCTAACATCTCGAGCACAGTCGATTGGTGCTCTTCCTCGCAGTTATTCACCATTGCATGAATTTGATGGGCCTTACCAAAATCTCCCACGGTAGTGTGTCCGACTGATCCAGATGCTCTAGTCCTCTCCACTAGGTAGTCGCGCTGGTAATGTGGTTCCCCACATGTCCAACACCCTTTCTTCTGCCCAGTACTCCTGGTACCCGAAGTAGAAGCTGGATCCTAACACTGAGGCCAACATGAACTTGTTTCCCTTAAGTTTCTCAGTAAAATGTGTGGAGCATACCGAAGCAACTTCAAAAATGGGCCTCATACTGGAGCACCGTACAATTTCCCTCTTGCAAGGTGTTGAACTCACTGAGATGATGCTCAACAAATTTCTTAGAAAGATACCACTCCTGGAACCATTCCTCGAATAGTTCCCATGATACGTCTTCGATGGCCATGTTCAATTGCGGCAAGAATTTCTTCCATCATAGAATAGTGCTCCCTTTTAGTTGAAATATCACCATGCGAACCTTCATGTTGGGCGTATAGTCGCGAAGTGCAAGCAGCTCACCAAATTCTCCAACCATGCCTCGATGACTGCACCGTCTGGTGCACCCAAGAACTCAGGAAAATTGACCTTCTTGAGTTCATGGTGAATACTAAAGGTATTGGTTGGGCATGCTATGGACCCTCAGGGGAACAGGCACCCTAGCCTCATCTCAACACATATGGTGAATCAAGGCCTTTGACAATCTATAGAAGGGCCTTGTCAGACTATCTTCATCCCTTACAGCTATTGAATCCAGCCCAAGGACATTTTCTTCCCCTTGGGGGTTAGAATCTGAGGGTGTGGGCACCTCTGGAGGCATTGCACCTCCTTCCATGACACCACGCCGTGAACCTCGGTGGCGTCCTCTAATCTAGATCATCACATGGACACGTTAAAGTTTTTAATTAGCACTAGGTTAATACTCAAGGGTTTACTGCAATGGAAATCCTGGCGATCCATAGTCGCAGGGTTGAACCCGCTCTTATACCATATGGAATGCCCCCATCGTTATGGCTACATGCGACGCAATGCAAAGGAAATATTTGTTAGAAAAAAACAAGACCGTGGAGCAATAAAATAAAACAAATGTAGAAACAAAACACAGAAGACACACAATACAAGAGAGACACAGATTTATGTGGTTCACCCAGTGTGGGCTACGTCCACCAGAGAAATTGCCAGGTCCTTCCTTTATTATTATCCAGCAAATGAAGGGATACAACCTACAACAAAACCCATTGTAACCTCCTCTTCTTTCTCTCACAGTCACCTCTCTCAGAATACAATATTCACCATCACCCATAGTTGCGATACATTTCCCTCATAAAAGAGGGTTTCCTTCTAGGGAAAAAAACCCTAACATAATCTCTACCATTAGATATACGACCTTATAATGAATGGTCCATATTTACAATGAAATTACAATATACTTTTACAAGGCAATTTTTTCTTCGGGGGCTTTGCCCCCAAACCCCCCAGCTGGGGGGATAGCCCCCCCGGACCCCGCAGAGGGGGTACCCCCCCTCTGCACTCCCTTGCGTGGAAGAGTGTACATACTTCTGTGGTGTAAATACTTCATGGGTTATAAACACGGCTGAAAGCAAGGACCTTTGAATCAGGAAGATAATCAGTCTCCACAACCAATAATCTACCACTTGGATACTGATCTCAACAACTCCACTGCTGATGTATATGCTGAACTCTGAACCTTCTTGGACCTGGAAAATTTCTCATTTTCATCTTCATTCTTGAAGACCAACTGAAACTGAGCGAGAACTCAGTTTCTCCATGGTTACTCCCTTTGTTAACATGTCTGTAGGATTTTGTCTAGTGTGTATCTTTTCCAGCTTCAATTGTCCATCTTCCAAGGTGGATCGTATGAAGTGGTACCTCAACTGTATATTCCTAGTCTTCGAATGGAAGGCTGAGTTATTTGCAAGGTGAATGGCACTCTGACTGTTACAGTACAACTTGCTATTCTTCTGCTTCTTTCCCAATTCCTCCATAAACCTTTGTAACCAAATCATCTCTTTACTAGCCTCTGTAGCAGCAACATACTCTGCCTCTGTTGTTGAAAGTGCAACAACCTTTTGCAGTTTTGAAATC
>ML784387.1:375726-391230 GCA_009831015.1 Picea engelmannii | reverse complement strand
ATCTGTTGAACCTTGACTGTGATCTCAGCCTTGTTATTATTTTGAGCTTGATTTTACTATTGGAGTATTTGCTTAAGATCTCTGCTGTCTAAAGATTGGAATATCTCTGCTGTCTAAAGATTGGAATATCACTGTTAAGTTAGAGTTTTTATTTTCTGTTTGAAATCTAGATTTATTGTTTTTATGACTATGCAATATTAATATCAGATTTATATTCTACTGTCTCTGCCTATTAGCTGTTCTGTACTTCAGATCTAAAGGAATCTTGCATACAATTTTAAAAGGAGACTGCTGTTTCTCACTTACCCTAAAAATCTAACAAATCCAGTTCGATATCAAACCTGTCGAACCGGCCGGCTTGAATCCGGTTCGATATCAAACCGGTCGTTGATATCAAACATGAGATTCCAGCTGGGATGAGCACAGTGAAACTATTATAGTTGATAGTGACAGATTTATTTAACATCGTTAGCCAGTTAGCACTATGGAGACCTTGTAGAGTTCATCCGCAATGAGAATGAGCTTACCATCGGGTATGAAGGAAGAATATAAAATTTCAAGTTTCTGCTAAAACTTGAAAATGAAATTTTAAATGGCTTATAAAATTTCGAATATCCTCCTCAAATGAGTTGGTATGGCAATTGTTTACTTTGAACATGAGGAACAAAAGAGTATCCAAGTCCAAGAACATTAATTTTCCATGTTGGCGACCACTGAAACCAAAGTCCATAATTAATCATCATAGAAACACAAAAAATTTGCAGCAGCGGGAACCATTACAGATGCAGGGGGCTGGTCATCTTTATAATTGTTAGATGGCCCTTACCAGCCTTTGGTTAGCGGTTCGGACTTGGGAACAGTGAATTCCCAACCATCATTATTCTGCTGCTGTTCTTCCAGAGGCTTCTCTGCTTCAGAAATTGCAAGGGCCGACATAGGAAACTTGTCATTCAGTGGCCAGGGAAGGGGGCTACCTGGGCATTATGGACTATAGAGGCCATTTAGAGCCTCACTGATTATGTATTTTGTTGCTGATATGTATTGCACTCAGTGCTATTTTGATATATACACACTTACATGGTATATAGATGAGCAAACTTTGCATATTTTGTCTTTAATGGTTTGGAATCATGGTTTGAAAGCTTTAAAATAAATGTTGTCATTAAAATTTAATTATTTAATGTATTTTTTATTGAACCGAGTCGTTGAAATCAAACCGCTCCAAGTCGATCCAGTTCCAGTTCGATGTCCGAGTTGATAGGTGACCAGTTTGATGTCCGGTTCCGGTTTTAAAAACTATGGATCAAATGTTGAAAAGAAAAACCCATTAGCCTGTTTTCTTACAAAATGTTATAAGGGGCTGCTTTCTTACAACTGCTCACTATATTAGACTGGACCTTAGATAAAGCCTCCCTCCCGCACATGGTTGTTTTACTTCTACAGACCTCTACCTTGCACGCCCTTTACACCCAGATGTTCCATGTAGAAAAAAATGTCACTAGTAACTTCAGAATCCAAATAGGGCTCTCCAGTGACTTGGAAAATATCAAGAAAATCCATTCACTGAATAAGTTATATCCTTCAAGTGGCTATTTCATTGATATGAAGGATTTTTTCATGAAAACACAACTAAAACTAGAAAAGAAGACAACATTGTTGTGACGCCGGACACTATTCAAATGCCTAGAATAAGAAACATGTCAGGGATATTATATAAACCATCATTTCAGACACCTTTAACACACTGTTATTTTGCTAGTGCCTTGCTGAGTGGAATAGGTAAAAAACATTACAAAAACTTGAATTGCTCGGAAAGAAGAATTCTGCAACTCAAAATTGCATGCAAAACATAAATTCCACTTCCATGGGGACCCACTATTCAGAATGTTAAGGCCTTCATTGCATGTTTACAAGACATGCCATTCAATGTGAAAAAGTTTTAACATGTTGCATTAACAGATAGTTACAGCTAATACATTTCATTAAGTATCCAGCATGAGAAAGCATCATTGAAACATTCCATTTACTCTTTGAAAACCAAACATTTTTGACATTACCTGAGTAAACTTGGACTTGTGAGTATTCAAAATAGTTGATTGAAATGAGTGCATGAGTGTATCATAGACCTATTCACAAAAACAATGGAAAGAATTTAGATGTCAAGAGAAAAATAGATCAATTATGCATGATTTTGAAAAACTGCCAACTTTAGTTGACCAACAATACAGTTCAAGTTGGCTAAATAAATAATAATTTCACCTGTGGCAGGCGACCCTCATCAGCACATACTTTCAGATGCTCTATAGTCATTTCCATTAATATATCCATCTTATCTGCAACACCCCCCAGACTCTGCATAGAAGAAGATTTTGGCAATTCGACATTTGCCTACAACCCAAATCAATCAAATGCAATTAGAGAAAAACTTGTACAAAATGAGAAGAATTGTGTATGTCCTGGAACATGCAAGCCAGTTACTGTAATTCAAAGTAATTTCAAGGAACACTATACAAGTTATACCTCACTACCAGGTTTCCCAGGTTCTTCATTTTCTTCATCATCTTCCATTTCCATGTCAAATATGTAGACCTTGCTTGAGTCTTCATGTAAAATGTGTTCCCATTTTATTTCAACCTAGATTGTAAATACAATAATATGGGCATTTTGACAACCTTCTAACACCAATGATCCAAAAATCTAGAATTTAATTACTAAAAACCAAAATTTTAGAAATAAGAGATATCAACAATGCACATTGGTTTTCTGTTAAAGATGCCTGGTTACTTACATCAATTTCAATAAGCCTGTCCACCACTGCCATAAGTATTCTACTACCAATAATTTCCCCAACAGCACTGCTCTCCACTCTAAGCATGTTCTCAACATACAAAGCATTCCACTGAAAAACATACAACAAACAACACAATTATTCCACATTGACATAATCATTTCTTATTATTACCATGACATTTCTGATAGCTGAAGAGAATGACCTCACAAAGAAGATTCAATTTACAAAAACAACGAACTATGATACCGAGTGTCATGTACATGAATGCCTAAAGCCAAATGTAAAGGGACTCAACTATAAGACTTCTATTAAATATTTTCCCCTCATTCATGGAAAATTACATAAACCACAGCAAGTATTTTTGGAAGAACCGACCAATTTTTAACATCTGCACTGACGCATAAATATTAGTCTTGAGATAAAAAAATTCTGTGACTTCATGTGCTTAGGCATGCTTATGGTTACAATTTAAAGTTTAAAATTGATGCCAAAAAAGATCTCAAACTTAAACAAATTTTTATGGCACATAAACAACTGCTTTGAATAAATTTTCAATTGACTGGCATTCTTGATTAGCAATCACCAAACTATCAATCCTGGTTGGTAACGTCACTGACAACCATAATTTTTTTCTGAGAACATGCCACGCCATAGAATGGACTTTTCTTTTTTTCACTTCACAACCTAGAATCATTGCCTCACAACTTGTCAGACTCCAAACCCTTTGAGATTTATTTATTAAATTCCTCTATTTTACATTCTCCTGGCATGTATGTTGTGAATGAGATGTCTAATGTTCATTGTTTACATAGTGGAATTGAACTGTGAATCAGAGGGCTGAATGTGATTAATTGTTACCATCTTGAATATGGAAATAATCATAACATCCTACCACATATAACAAAGAATCCTTGATGGACCCTTGCCATCTTCCTCTATAGAGAGAGAACTCTGCTCTCAAACTCAAGTATTAAGATATGGCATGTTTATAGACAGTAAATGAGTAGAATCTTGCTAAGTTTATCTGTATAAAAGTTTCCTATGTCAGAGACAGGTTTCTGATAACCAACGTACATTAGTATATACAGTTTAAAAATGCATAGCAAGATGTAACAGCCAAGTTGATGTACAGTGACTGTCTGGTCTCCTGTCAGGAATTTGACTTGAATGTAATGAAGGATTATCATTTAGTATTGACCAGAAGTAGCCAGTGACATGCAATTGCGTTCATGTTCTGATCTGCTATTTATTTACCATACTGTAGAAAGAAGATTCAGTAAACATGTGTCCTCTTTTCTGTTCTCTAATGATATCCGCTCTCAGTTGGTGTGCCTCATCCTCTGGGACTGAATCAACGGCTTGAATCACCATGATTTCCCCTGATCCAGGAGAGATACCACTCCACTTTGATTAGTTTTGGTCATTCTGTATCTGTTTCCCTAATGGCTCTTGTATTAACACTGCAATACATCCATGTCTGCAGCTATTTCATGATTTTAGGTTCTGTTAAAGTTATGCTTCAGCTTAAATGCTCAGTTAGGTTTCTCCGATGACTAAAGTCAATGCTCGTGTTCAAACACCTTCTCTAGAATTTTTTGTAAATACTTAACTCTTTTGGGTAAGTATCAATATTTTGAATTTGATGCTTCTCTCTCGTCTATTTTAAACTTTATTCAGGCAAGAAAAAATATCATTTCCATTTTAACTTCATAAAGACTAAAGTAGAATCAAATTTAAAACAGAGGAATTCTGTGAAACACTGCCACAGGCCAAACAATATTTATAGCATTTCTCTCACATACCCCTTCATAAATTTTTAGAAAACATGAGATTTAAGATAAATTAAGAACAGATAAAGGCCACATAAGAACTCATACAATAGAGTAATTACCATTTAGCAAGTTGTCTCTCTACATTACGAAAACTGTATATAAAAGGCAAAAGGTGTAAGTATATAACTCTGCAAGGTAAAAGTGAATGCACTTAAGTGCTCTCATGGAAAGTGGTTATTTATGAACCCAAAATGACAAGGGTGCTGAAGGAAACAAATAAAATATAACATGTCTCTCCACTGAATGTGGTTGTACCTCTTCTTTTGTGGTTGTAATGCAATACTATTGGTTGAAAATGGTAAGTATTGCTCTGCAAAAAGCCAGTATGCCATACATTTAGCAGGACGGTATGGAGAGGGCTGCTACCTAATACCTTACAGAGATAGACAATATGATCTGTTTACACAAATGCAACTCAAGTAGAATGACACAATGGAGGCGAGACAAGACAATACCCACTGCATCAGACTACCGGCTAAAGTAATTACTTAAGTTGGCAGATGCTTTCTAAGGTAAAGAAAATAACAACTATAATAAACTCACAACACAAGGTAGTTTTAAGGAAAAAAGCAGTTTCCAACAAATTCCATTGACTAGTATACTAGGTACTTTGTTTAAAGCTAGTAAAGGCAGTGGTAATACTGTTAAATTTCAGACCATGGTAAGCAGATTCTGCACTCAGATAAATTAACCTTAACCCAATCATATCTCATGCACTGAGCTAAACCCAACCGTATCTCATGTATGCATGCGCCCTCTACCTCTCCTACAAATCTGCAGCTCGCCTCCAAAAACAGCCTAGTGTTGTGCCATCATCAACTCCCCATCATGCTGTGCACAGGAACCAAGATAGTATGAATCTGATGAGGCATATCACTGCTGCGCCATGCTGAGGAAAATACTAACGGAGCAATCAAGTAAAACTCTAACAAATTTTACTTATAAACAGATCAAGGTTAGATCTCTTCTCAATGGCATAAAAGATGACAGTGTCAAAGGCTTTGTAAGCAGTACATACTACAAAGAGTATTAACCAGTGTATGAACCAGTAGAACTTTAAATTTAAGGAAAATTTCAAAACACTGATGTGCAGATGTAGATCATTAATATCAACCAGTTTCTTCTATCATGCTCAAAGGAGAACCTTTTAGATGTTAAATCCAAGCATGATGCTAACAGGAAAAAATGCAAAATACCACAAGTAAACATTAAATCCAACTGTAATGATAAGTGGAAAAAATTCAAATACCAAAAAAAATAGATATATAATATAGGTTCACAAGTTCACCATTCCTGATGGAAATATATAAAGAAATTAAATTACCAAAATAAACACTAATTTAGTAATTTATAATCTTAGTCATAAAATCTATTTCACGTGATAGATCAGTTAACATCTAGAACAACCCACCATTGATTCCAAACAAAGTGAGAATGATAAATAAAATAAGAAGAATAATATGGTCAATCTGAACAAGGGCAAGTAAGGGCAACACCACATTACCCAAAAACCAAGCAGTCTGTAGACAGTGCCCATGCATCAAGGACCACCTTCTCAACATCACATAACACGTAAATCAGCAATATGTTTAGAATTTAAGAGCATCATCTTAAATTATGTATACAGCAAAGAAATAATGATCAAACAAGAATATACAACAAAGATAAAAATTGTGAAGACAACACACAAAAAGAAAATATTTATGCATAAACAAACAATTTGTATTGCATGATTGGAAAGATAACCAGATGGAAGACTCAAAACTATAAAAGAAAAATGAAATCCCATCACTTAAAGAAAAAAATGGGTGTAGGAAAAATTTATAAATAAAAGATAACACCAGATGCAACTTGCTTTAACCAAATTTATAAATACAAGATAATACCAGCTGCAACCTGCTTTATCCATCATACATACCCTTGACTGGAATATCTGGAAGTAGCAATTTTAAGGTATTACAGAATGAAAACAATGACTATGACAAAATGGAAGAAGATAAAGTTAAGACTTGTCCCTGAAAACCAATTCTTTAAAGGACAACATTTTCTGAGGGAGAGAAATTCAGGACAGTCCTTTGAACTCTTTCATTAGTATATACTCTAGAGTCTATAGATCACTACCACAGCCTATAGTCAATATGCATTTTGACGTATGATTCAAACACAAAGTAAATTAATATACTCACATCTTTATGAATAACTCTGTGTGGCATCCTTCGAATAATTATTGGTTGCAGCCTTAATGAAGCAGTTGGCACAAGTTCTGCAATTTGTTGTATTGCCAAATGCACACGGTCCAGAATTTCATTTTTCCTTGCTAGCTGTTCTGTTTTTTTCTGGAGGAGTTGATCTGCAGTTAGCCCACCTAAAATCAACCGCCTAGTAAGGGAATCCATGAAGAGTGGTAATCCACATGAAGGCGGTAGAAAATTCTTGACAAGCATGTCTAAGCACCTATCCACAAATCCTCCATTTGATGTCACCTGCATTGCAATCAATAATAAGATAATCTCTAGCCCAAAGCAAAGCCATCCTAATCTCTAGCCCAAAGCAAAGCCATCCTTATTAGCAAAGGATATTCACAATCTATCGATAATATGTTACATACCAAATTGATGATAACTTCCATTAACCCATCCGCTACATCAAAACTAAAATTCCAAAAGCTCATACCAAGTACCTGGCATAAATTATTAGAATATATACAGAACTGTTAGCACCACTTTATTAAGAACATGCTCTGAATCATGAATTGTTATATTCATAAGACAGCCAACCTAGCCTTTCCACACCCCTAAAATACAAATTCAGCATTCCAGGACCACCACCTTTCTATTTGATGGAACAATGTAAGCAGTCATAACTTACAAAACTAAGAAGAGAACCATGGTGGTGTTCATTAATAGAGGAGACTGATTGAGAAAGGGCTTTCAATGTCATCTGCCAACCAACACAATGTAAAATATTCTGAGACAACTGCAAGACCTTTGATCAGTTCCAATTATATGCACTGAAATTACTCCTAGATTCAATTATCTGGCTACATAAAGTAACCATGCAAGAAAGAAAAAGAACTAAACAATTTGCAAAGGGACAACCAGTGACAAACAACATTCATGTTAACATGCCGAAATGCATACCACAAAAGTTGCCTCCTGAGAAGGATCCCCAGCTTCAATATTATTAAGGTCTTGAAGGAGTTGATTATAACATGTTGCATCCCCCTGCAACTAGAAATGTTAATATGAAAGCATAGATGTGAACAACAAAGCTTTTAGTGTGTATGAGCTCAAACATTTAGCTGCAATGGGTTCATCAGACTATACAAACAAATGTATTAAGTAGAACAACAGCTAAACCTCATTCAGTTGCTCTGTCAACTTAAATTTCAAAAGCAAGCAAAAACCAATCATCTTCAATATTTTAACATAGCAAACCATAAGTCCAACCTCAGCAAAAATCTTGGCAAAAATAGGTCATATCAAATTATTTCCCAACCTTTGCAGTTTGATCAGCAGCACAACACATTTAACAACCAAAAATCTTTGGAAGATGATAGTCCAATGTCCAGATGTACAAAATCATACACAGTTTTGAGCTTGGCTTGCACTGTTTACAAAACATTTGCACATAACTTAATATGTTTTATTCCCTTGCCTGTCCCCTAATGTTGAGACAATGGTACCAAAGTTTGTCAATAAACCCAGTACCATAAGCACAAAGCTGGTCAATGAAAATTGAAGAATCAAAGACATGAACACTTGCTAAGGAATACATAGAAGTAATCGGTTGACCTAGTAACCATTTGATTCAAAAACTCCTGTGGTAGCCATATTCAAAATGATGTAGACTGCACTCAGGTAAAAGACTGATGGTGGCAACTTGATATACTTGTGCCTGCAAGCATCCTATTTCATCCACTTTCAAAAAACCTTTCAAGGCTCTATACTTGTAACATGTACAACGAAGAATAGGAAGAGCAACTCTATCTTATAAGTTATTACCTGTTTAATCGATTACAATAGAATCATGGATAGTAGAAATGGCATTACATTGGAGAAACATTCACAGTTACCCAAGTGGTGACTGTATCCACACAATACACCACCTGAAAAATAGTAAATTGCACATTGAAAGAAAAAAATTGGAAAATGGCTCCACGCATGGGCAGCTTTGGAAATATTGCATCTTCTTAAGTAAAGAAAAAAGAGCAGTAATTGAACCTTTCACCACATGAAACCCATTGTTGATGTCCAAATTGAACCACCAACAATCTTACAACCAACTATCCCTTCACCCAGGTCAAAACCACTATGGAAATTAAACCGGTAACTTAATAGAAGAAAGTAAGAAAAATCTAACAAGCCAACTGTCCCTTCACTTCCGTCCAAATCACTATGGAAATTGAACCAATAACTTAATAGACTGTAAGAGAAATCTTACAAGCCAACCGTCCCTTCACTTAGGTCCAAATCACTATGGAAATTGAACCAGTGACTTAGGACAATATACTGTAAGTGTAGTATGCATAATTTTTATGTGACATATCCACTCTCGGCAAATGCATCCAAGGGACAACAGGAATTAAGCCAAACCCCAACAGTATTCACCTAGTAATCCCAATTCTCCCAATAACTACATCATTGTGTGATATATGATATCGAAACCATCATAAATACAACTTAAAAGCTCAATTGGCAACGTAGCTTATTAATGAAATATCCCTGATCTAGTTGATCAGGATATCTTCTACGGATCTAGTGTTCTGTCTCACAGATCTGATACACTGGGGGTTTCTGAATGCGTTTTATCTTCAGATCTGATACTTTGGGGGTTTCTGGATGCGTTTTAGTTATGTGCTTGAGATATTTCATGGTTGTTGCATGTGCATGTTATATGTTATGGTTTAAACAGTATATATATGATGCATGCGGAAATAAAGAACATCAACCGCCCAATAATATGTATTATGAGATTCAAGCATGGAAATACAATGAAATACTGGAAATATAGAAGATAGTCTTCAGTTAGATCTCATGGATCGTCACCGAAATACAAGCAAATAACATAAAATACCCGTGATCAGAAGATGAAGGCAGATCTGATAAAGGCACAAATAGATCGGCAAAAACGACAGTTCCGGAGAAGCACGATAACCGCTACAAACTGGAAAACTCGTCTACAAGGTTATACCCGTCGGAATGAGCTGGAAACTGCCCCAATAGAAGCGCTCTGGCCTCTAGAATGATACTGGTGACTGTCGAATGACAAATCTGGCCTCTGATGCTCTGGATCTCGTCCCCTGGGGGTCTGCGCACCTCCTGGGCTCTCTAGATGCGCCCCAAATGATTCCACCAACGGAATCGACTGCTATAGGACTCAAAACATTTGCCTTGCCAAATGCGGAACTAGGTCGGAAGGGTTTCCCCATATCTGCTCTGATGCTTCGTCTATAACCCCAACTATCCTTCCAAAAGAGTTGCGCCCTAAATGGCTGAATGATGCGCTCTAAAGGATTCCACCGTCTGAATCTGATGGGAAGTGGCTCAATCTATGTGCCCTGGCTGGATCTCAACTGGGTCGAAAGGAAACTGCAATCCAAGCTCTGATCTCATGCAGTTACATAAACCCTCTATCTGAACTTGCGCCCCCCACTCGCTGAGCTGCACAACACTGATAACTGGATACTTCTGAATAGCAAGGTGAAATACCCGGATGGTATCTCTGATGGACTAGGGTGTGTCTCTCAACACCGAAACTGATCAATGGTGGTGGTTTCCTCCAGAAATACACAAAACAGTAGAAGTTGAATCTTTCCTCCTCTGGGAACTCTCAACATCAAATCATAACAATGCATAATGAATTAGGTTGCTTTACCCTTCCTTTATAGCTTCCCAAAACCCTAATTCGTTGTTGACCTTTTCCCTCCAAGTGACTTTTACTTTATTTTATTATTCCTTGATTAAATCACTTAATTAATTAATTAATTAACCATTTTGCCTCTAAAAAGTGATTTATCCATCCTGATGGCTTCTCCGACCACTGAAAGTCACTTCTCATCATCTTATCCTGTAATGCTCTTCCTCCCGATTCCGATGAGCTATTACACTAAGAGGTTTCTCCAAGTAATATGCCCATTATGACCTTCTTAGTGAATTTAATTAAGATATCACCCATAATAACTCAAAATTACGAAAATCGTTGGAATGCAACGGAACCAAAGCCCAGTTGTGCGGAATGGATCCTGATGATGAACGATACAAGTTGGGCCCAAATAAACCCCTCAATATCTCCCGAACTCTCTATCGCCCCTATCTGGCTACTCGGGTAGCAATAACACTCTGAAATGTTGTAATGTTATAATGTCACAAAATGGGGACATTACAGTCCTCCCTGCTGGAATATTGATTGTCCTCAAGCAATAACTGAATCCAACTACATATGATACCAGGGTCCCATATCCACCTGTGTGACACAAGGTATACTCCCCTCAAGATGTGGTCTCTCCAAGTGCTCACCATGCATGACACCCACATGCTCCTGATGAGTAGAATGATCAATGGCCAAAGAATCTCAGTCAATTCCCCGAGCAACCACTCTACTCGAAACTCAACTCCATCAAACATTGAACTACCAAGCACTCCAATCCTTGGATCCCATATCAGAATGTGAACTGCAATGCCATGTGGAGTATAGCTCTGTAACATATCAACACCATGAGTCTCCAGCAAATAACACATGGCCTCAACCTGAAATGGGTCTATCCTACCAGACCATACCAAACTCAACACAACCCCCACCGACTGAACAAGTTGCTGCCATAGTGAGGTACTACAAGACCTCAACAAATCACCAGTCAGTGACGTGCTCTCCCCAATACTGAAACTCAATGGAAAATCAAAGTGACTTCCCCCTGCAAACGTCCGCTCGTCTCCATCAGTCAATGAAATGCCCAACTCTGTAATCCCAGGGTCCCATGCTAGTCTCTGACAAGGACCATCATGCTAATGTTGCTCTACTTTGATCATGACTGCCTGCTCAAAGTATCCATACTGGACCCTCCACTCGTGGATCCTCATAAGATGAAACAAACTTTTGACCCAATAGACTCTCGAATCCCATGTCAAATTTGGAAGTTCATCACTTCCAATCCCCACTAATTGTTGATGTGCCCTACCGGTAACTGTCGAAAGCCCTCCACCTTCATCCCAATGAGAGTCTGAATATGTAGCAACCTCTGAGATATCCTCTATCCCATGGCCTAGGATACTCTCCATCACGCCTAGGGCCTCAACTGTCTGCCCCTGATGATCCACCCCTATCCTATTGTATGCAATCAAGACACTCATATCAGGTGGTCTCGGCCTACCAACTCTCCATGTCCCCTACCACTGTCTAGCTCCCCCTGCGTTGTTGTCAATGACAAAAGTATCGAGAAAGGCTACCATAAATATCTGCAACCAACTGTAGGACTGGAAAGTATATCATATGCTTTGGTCAATCCCAAGGACTTGACCAAAAGCTCGTCCACCGACACCCATGGTAAATAATCGCCTGTACTCATCACTGAACACCAACCATCGGGTACAACAGTAGATATCTCCACAAATTGAGGGTCAATCATTCTCCATCCATCATCACTCACGCAACTATTGCTACGATGAAGGTAATCTCCAAGATCTATATATTGATGCAAGGGAGAGGAATCTCCATGCTCTACTAAGTACATCTCCTCCCTGCAATCCAGTGAATCCCCCTGAATCCCCTTGTACACCTTTGTATGTCTCTGTGAACTACCACTCATCACTATATGCCCTTGCATACTCATGTGATCTCCTGTATACACCTGCAACATCATGGATCCTGGGTGTACTACTGGATCATCCTCTACATGAAGGTCAACCAATCCTAGAACACAAATGGAAGTGTCCTCATAATTGCCCCTAGGCTGGAATCCCTATTATGTGTATGTGTGTGCCCAATTGTCTCAACACCCCTCGTGAAGGGTGGTCCCTGTGACCTATTGACATCCTCCTGCGTCTCTGGATCATATCTCTCCATACTCATCAGTGATCCTGGGTACTCCTCATGCTCCTCCCTCGACTTGTGCTCCACTGCTAAACCACCAACATCCTCTCACAATGTGGTTGAGGGATACATCTGACTCTCTGCTGAAATAGATGTAGAGGATCTTTGTCTAATTTCCTCAAGGAGCTCCTCTGATCTGGACTCTGATTCCTGAAGGGTTGTCTGTGTGCCTTCCAAGAATCTCTATGTGCTCACCAACTCATGAGTGAGTCGGTCCACCTCAATCCCCTGCTCCCTCAGTGCCCTATGATACATCTCGCCAACCTCCAATAGGTAATCCCTATCCATCAACAACTGTTGGTAGTCGGCCCTCATCACAATCACTCTCTCCCTGAGTGTATGGAAGTCATCAATGACAAGTCCCCCATCTGAACTATCATGTGCCATCGAGGTCCTCCAACAATAACCTGCCACCAATGCATGTGTATCATCAATGCATCTAGTGGCTGCCATGATCATGTCCTCACTGACTCTCAACTGTCCTGCCAAGTGCCGGGACTCCTAGTCACAATCCTGTTGAGGTGCTACCTCATGCCTCTCACTGCTAGTGTCAACAATGGATCCCCAACAACACACTCCTCAAAATATAAGGCACTGAACTGCCCACTGTCCCTTGTTGCACTGAGTCCTCCTATATGCCACTGCACGCCATCACCAATTGTGACCCTTATCTGAATCGCATTGTATCCTCCTGTGCACTCACCCTACTAATATCATCTGCGCCTGGATCTCATACAGATGTGTCCAAACATGTGTTATGGTCATCCCGACCAATAAGGAGTGCATCCTCATCATTGTAGATCGATCCTGGGAGTAAGTGTCCCAACAAGCTGTCGGTCTCCACAACCCGGTCCATCAATGGAATCTCCAATAGTGGTGACTCACTCTCCTCATACTGATAGGTATGTGTAAGGTCAACTATCTCCAAGCCATACCTCTCCTCCTGGATCTGCAGATCCATATGTTCCTTGTGTACAATCCCCACACAAGGCTCCTCTACCATATCAGGAATGCCACTGATATCCTCATGTGTCGTGGCTAGCATAGGTGATTGAGAAAGATGAAAAATGTGGCTCGCTCCTCATAGAAAGCTCATCATCCTCCATACATGACTTCGTGGAAGCCATGTCTACACCCATAGGTAGGTCATCCAACCTCCTAACCTCATCATGTCTAAGTGCCAACACATATGAATCCTCACAAGTATCACCACTACGCTGAAGTCTTGAATCCTCAACATTACCTGATGGGGAAGATGAAGGATATGCGCTATCATCCTCTCCATCCAACTGTCCCTCAGATGCGCAAGAGTCACTAGCCTTATCAGACTGCTCTAAATAGGCATCTATGGTTGCATTCATGCATCTCCTCATCCTCGTTGTCATAGTGCACCTCAACAATGTGCACCTTCCCTTTACCCCTGCATCTGTGATTTGGATTCCAAGGCACCTTGCAACTATAGCAATGCTCCCTGCATCTAATGGGTGTAGGCTCGATCTGTGCTCCTGTCAATCCACTCACTGGTAATGATGTATCTACATCCTTATCTGATTTTCCCCTTAGGCTGGCAGGAAAGCCAGCTCTGATACCACTGAAATATCCCTGATCCAGCTGATCAGGATATCTACTACAGATCTAGTGTTATGTCTCACAGATCTAATACAATGGGGGTTTCTGGATGCGTTTTATTTTCAGATCTGATACTCTGGGGGTTTCTGGATGCGCTTTAGTTATGTGCTTGAGATATTTCATGGTTGTTGCATGTGTTAATATTATGGTAGCTGCGGGAGGTATTTACCCCCACGTGTGAACCTGACGAGAATAGAAGACTCCGGGAAGCAAGAGAAACCCTAATGAATTGGCTAATAACCCTAGAAGCCTTGTCGGCTGAGGAAGATAATTTATATTAGGCTATTAGCCTCCAAGAGAAGAAGTCGGCCAGAAATTATAATAATATATTGAACAAACACATACCCAGAAGGAGAAGTCGGCCCCAGCAAAACTGGCAAGATTACTATAAATATAGGGCGCCAGTTCTCATTTGCAGCATCTCAAAATTGCAGTTCTGCAGTTTGGTGCGCACTGCAGTTGCAGTTTGGTGCGCAGGTTTGGAGGAAGAGCTAGTGCAGCTGCAACAGCAGCAAGTTCTCAGTTTTGGCTTGAATATCTCTTGGCTAGGGTTTGGAACATCTGATCAGCTATTTGTGATGCACTATCCTTAGGGATTGATGCGCTACTCTTTGTTTGGATATCTAGCCTAGGGTTTGCTTCCGGAGAAATTCTCAGTCAAGGTTAAGGTGCTCGGGGGGAGGCTTCGGCCTATGGTTGGGTGACGAGGGTATCGTCAATGGTAAAACGAGCACACCATCTTCTATATTCTAACAGGTTATGGGCCCACACCCCTTCAGTCAGCCTAAAATGCTGGAAGGAAACATAGCCGCTAGACATTGAGCTCGTTGAGGAACTGTCGCTAGGGTTACTAGCAGGAGCAGTTTCCAAAAGCACTGCAGCTAGGGTTACTAGCAGAAGCAGTTGCAGAAACCCTAAACCTCTTGTCAACGCACCTTAAGTGACGAGATTGACCTAATCTCCCGATAGATCAGTGCACCCTAGCCCAGCGCATCTCCTGGTACTCTCAGAAGGCCAAGACGTGAAGTTTGGATTTCCGATCAAATCTAGGGTTTGACCAAGTCAAGCAAGCCATGACAAACTCTATGAAGTCTGAGAACAAGCTAGATGGAGCCTCTAACTTCAGAGCATGGAAGACAAGGATTGACCTCATCCTTGCTAAGA
>ML784387.1:360415-372792 GCA_009831015.1 Picea engelmannii | reverse complement strand
AGTGTCGGAAGAATGGCCCAGGGTGGGGAATAGTCCAGGACAGTCATTCCTTAGGGCAAGACTCATTCCCTCCAGGTTACACTTTGTTTAGTGTCGGAGGAATGGCCCAAGGTAAGGAATGGTCCAAACATTTCTCGAGGGCAGACTCATTCTCTCCAGGTTACACTTTGTTTAGTGTCGAAAGAATGGCCCAGGGTGGGAAATGGTCCAGGTTCAGAAATCAGAAATAATCCTTCTTCCTTGGTTGAGAAGAATGTGGCAGATAGCCCATTATTGATAGTGAGGGCAGACATTCTTTCAGATCTCACAGACGTGAGTGAAAGATTGACCCAGATGATTATTGTTGATATACTGAGGGCAGACACTCTTTCAGATATCACAGACGTGAGTGAAAGATTGGCCCAGTTGATTCAGTTTTTATCATAACATTGTTTCTGTGCAGATGAAGACTACTGTGGTGGCAAACATTCTTTCAGATCTCACAGACGTGAGTGAAAGATTGGCCCAGATCATACAGTTTCTATCATAACATTGTTTCTATGCAGGATGCTCTCAGATGTTTGTTATGAAGACTATATGACAGTAGATGAGGACTACTGTAGTGATTATATTTCATTGTTCGCAACTATACGTTGTTGATCAAGTACTTGTATGTTACTTGATGTGGTAGTTAATCACTGGATTGTAGTTGTGTACTACTATGAATAGACATAGTTATGTTCTATTCTTGTTCTAATTGCCTTGAAGACTATCAGCAGATTATTGGAGACGATGATCATTCAAATGAACAATGAACAGAGATTTTCCAGACGGAAAACAATTCAGAACCTTTTACTCCTCTTGTATCACTCCATGGTGAGAGTGACTTATCCAGCATCATATCTAACTACTCAGATGAAGTATGGTTTTGAGAGATGATGCAGCTAATGGTGATGGTGATGCTCATGATCTAGTCATGAAATAGTCTAGATGACTATATTGATGCTAACGGGTAAATGGTATATTTTGTGCTCAAGTCCATTACCTGTAAATACCTCTCTAGCTAGGAGGGAGTGTTAATATTATGGTAGCTGCGGGAGGTATTTACCCCCACGTCTGAACCTGACGAGAATAGAAGACTCCGGGAAGCAAGAGAAACCCTAATGAATTGGCTAATAACCCTAGAAGCCTTGTCAGCTCAAGAAGATAATTTATATTAGGCTATTAGCCTCCAAGAGAAGAAGTCGGCCAAAAATTATAATAATATATTGAACAGACACATACCCAAAAGGAGAAGTCGGCCCCAGCAAAACTGGCAGGATTACTATAAATACAGGGCGCCAGTTCTCATTTGCAGCATCTCAGAATTGCAGTTCTGCAGTTTGGTGCGCACTGCAATTGCAGTTTGGTGCACAGGTTTGGAGGAAGAGCTGGTGCAGCTGCAGCAACAGCAAGTTCTCAGTTTTGGCTTGAATATCTCTTGGCTAGGGTTTGGAACATCTGATCAGCTTTTTGTGATGCACTATCCTTGGGGATTGATGCGCTACTCTTTGTTTGGCTATCTAGCCTAGGGTTTGCTTCCGGAGGAATTCTCAGTCAAGGTTAAGGTGCTCGGAGGGAGGCTTCGACCTGTGGTTGGGTGACAAGGGTATCGTCAATGGTAAAACGAGCACACCATCTTCTATATTCTAACAGCATGTGCATGTTATATGTTATGGTTTAAACAGTATATATATGATGCATGTGAAAATAAGGAACATCAACCGCCCAATAATATGTATTATGAGATTCAAGCATGGAAATACAATGAAATACTGGAAATATAGAAGATAGTCTTCAATTAGATCTCATGGATCGTCACTGAAATATAAGAAAATAACATAAAATACATGTGATAAGAAGATGAAGGCAGATCTGATGCATGTACGGATAGATCGGCAAAAAAGATGGTTCCGGAGAAGCACCATAACCACTACAAACTGGAAAACTCGTCCGAAAGGTTATACCAGTCGGAATGAGCTGGAAACTGCCCCAATAGAAGCGCCCTGGCCTCTAGAATGACACTGGTGACTGTCGGATGAGAGATCTGGCCTCTGATGCTCTGGATCTCATCCCCTGGGGGTCTGCGCACCTCCTGGGCTCTCTGGATGTGCCCCAAATGATTCCACCAACGGAATCGGCTGCTATAGGACTCAAAACGTTTGCCTCGCCAAATGCAGAACTGGGTTGGAAGGGTTTCCCCAGATCTACTCCGATGCTCCGTCTATAACCCCAACTGTCCTTCCAAAAGAGTTGCGCCCTAAATGGCTGAATGATGCGCTCTGAAGGATTCCACCGTCCGATTCTGATGGGAAGTGGCTCAATCTATGTGCCCTGGCTGGATCTCAACTTGGTCGGAAGGAAACTACAATCCGAGCTCTAATCTCGTGCAGCTACATAAACCCTCTATCTGAACTTGCACCCCCATTGGCTGAGTTGCGCAACACTGATAATTGGATACTCCTGAATAGCACGGTGAAACACCTAGATGGTACCTCCGATGGGCTAGGGTGTGTCTCTCAACACCGAAACCGATCAATGGTGGTGGTTTCCTCCAGAAATCCACAAAACAGTAGAAGTTGAATCTCTTCCTCCTCTGGGAACTCTCAACATCAATTAGGTTGCTTTACCCTTCCTTTATAGCTTCCCAAAACCCTAATTCGTTGCTGACCTTTTCCCTCCAAGTGACTTTTACTTTATTTTATTATTCCTTGATTAAATCACTGTTAGAATTAGGGAAACAAAACAAGAATTTACTTTTCAAAATTTTCTGTAAACAAGATCAACAAGAACACATTAAATTTATGCAAATCTGAATTCCAAAATATTCTCAGTATGTTTAGGTAGTTAGATCTGAACTAGAGAGTAATTTTGAAAATGTACAGTAGATAGATCTAAACTATAAATCATTTCTGAGTAAGTAAAATCATTTAGATCTGAACTACAAAGTAATTCTGAACATGTACAGTAGATAGATCTAAACTGTAAAATATTTATGAGTGAACAACACACTTAGATCTAAACTGTAGATGTATTTCTAAGTCAGATCTGAACTGTAGATATAGATATATATATATATATATATATATATATATATATATAAGTATGCACAGTAGATAGATCTAGACTAGGTAAACATTTCTTAGCATGTACATTAGATAAATCTGAACTAGAATAAAATCAAGGTATGCTAATCAATAGATCTAAGTGCAAGCAAAGCAACAGGACTGAAAACAGCAACTCACCTCTTGATGATCTTACCTATGTGTAATAAAGAAGATCATGCCACATATGAGAGATGATAGGCCAAAGTGTTATGCTCAGATAAGTCTGTGTGTCATGGATCTACCTCAAGGGTTAGATCTAACAAGAGAATAGAGGACAATGAAGCCACCAAGGAGAAGAACTCACACAAAGCAATCAAAAACCCCACTGGAAACAAAACCCTTGTTCAAGCCACACACAGTATCCAGATCAGGACCATGGGTGGACGGCTGCCTATAAAGAAGATCTAGCAACCCAATAAGGGTTGTCGCGGCCCTCAGGGTTCCAGATCTGCTCAAGAGGGAGGGGACGACAACCTCAAACAGGTTTCGCTTGCTTGAGGAAAGGGTTGGTTGTAATAGGATGGCAGGAGAGGAGAAGGCGGCAGCCTTTTGGACACTTTGCAACAGCAAACAAATGGGAACCTCAATTCAGCAACCCTTAGCACAGTAAGATACTTGGCAACAGCAAAGAAAATACCTGTCAGCAGTAAAGAAAGAACCCTCCACACAGCATAAACAAAAGGACCTGTCAACAGCAATAAAAGAAGACTGATCTGAACTGTTGAAGGAGGCTGCAGCTCAACTAGAAGATCTCAGAACAATCCACCAAACTTGGAAGAGGAGAGAATGAGTGAGAGGAGAGAATGAGTGTAAGTAAAAGTGAGGGGGAAGGGTTTATATTTATACTTTTAGGCTAGGGCTAGGCTAATAAAAATATAATTAAAAATAACATATTCAGTTAATATAAATATTAATTTAATATGTTATAATTAAACATTAATTAATATTTTTCTTATTAAGCCCTAAAACAAAATATACAAACCCCAATCAACTCAAACTCAAAAAAACAAAGGGTGAGAAACAAGTAAGGGGTTTAGGAGAGGTTCTCTTAGTGGCAACACATGTCCATATTATTCTCAAGATGACCAGTTAACTTTATCATCACTGCATATGGGATACATCATTCATGTGGTCATGCTCATCTTCATAATCTCTCCTAGGCCCTGTGGACTATCCTGAAAGAGAGGAAGAGGATCACACATCCACAAATCTTGGTATTACACCAAGATCTACTTGATCAAGGATCAGGTTGCCCCGGAACATATCTGGGGTCTTATCCACCAAGGTACAAGACCAAGGATCAACCCATGCTTTAAGCATGGGTACCCTAGAACACATCCAGGGACCCTAGACATATCTAGGGACTTATACTGTTTGGTCCCCGACCAAGACCCCCAATCAACCACTGGGGGCCCACACAAGGGTCTTTACTGCTTGGTCCCAGACCAAGAACCCCGGAAGTGTACTGGGGGCCCTAGTCCACAACTAGGGTCTTAAGCCATCCTCTAGGGAGAATGGCTCTTGCAGCTGCATTAAATTCAACAATCACTTAATTAATTAATTAATTAACCATTTTACCTCTAAATAGTGATTTATCCATCCTGATGGCTTCTCCGACCACTAAAAGTCACTTCTCATCATCTTATTATGTAATGCTCTTCCTCCCGATTCCGATGAGCTATTACACTAAGAGGTTTCTCCAAGTAATATGCCCATTATGACCTTCTTAGTGAATTTAATTAAGATATGACCCATAATAACTCAAAATTACGAAAATCATCGGAATGCAATGGAACCAAAGGCCAGTTGTGTGGAATGGATCCTAATGATGAACGATACAAGTCGGGCCTAAATAAACCCCTCAATATCTCCCGACTCTCTGTCACCCCTATCTGGCTACTCAGGTAGGAATAACACTCTGAAATGTTGTAATGTTATAATGTCCCAAAATGGGGACATTACAATTAATATCAAGTGTTTGCCCATATCCAAAACCCATACATTTTCTTTGATACAATATTAAGACAGTTGAGGAACTACCTAATCCGTTGCCTCAGATAATTATTCTCCAATGTGTATTATTATTTATTATTGAATATAAATATTTTATACATTATTATTGAACACAGATATTTTATATATCAACACCCATACATGAAAACAGGGGCGATCAATAAGCACCATGCAGAATACTGTCTGGAACGTTCCAAATGTGTATGGTTCCACCTGTCCTGCATGTCACATCAAAGTTTCTGGCAGAAATTCTGCCTGGTGTATATCTCTTCCTGAAAACAAGCCCCTTTTGAAAACAGGCCCCTTTTGACATATGGGCGCCAAGGTTTCTGGCAGAAAGTCTGCCTGGTGCATATAGCTTCCCGAAAACAAGCCCCTTTTGACATATGGGTGCCAAGGTTTCTGGCAGAAAGTCTGCCTGGTCATATCGCTTCCTGAAAGCAAACCCCTTTTGACATATGGGCGCTCCTAATTTGAACTTACCATTGTAGTAGCCGAATTCAGCCAAATCAGGCCTCCCCATACAGAGAAAAGTATTTCCAGCCAAGAAATTGCGGGAAATTGCTATTTATAGAGGTTAAGCTCACTAACCAAAACACACTTGAAGAGACTTCGATTTCCCTTCCTTGTGCATTATACGAGAAGATAAATTTCAACTGCTGGTGCCTGCCGCTGTTGGAGATTTTAAGCGAGAATTCCTGATAAGAGATACGGTTGTTTGTTTTTTAATTTGTAATTGTTATTTAGGTTGCTGTGTTTTTATTCTGCGACTCTTATTAAATGATTTACAATTGATACAATTATTTGATATCTTTATATTTCCTCAAATCTCAACATAATAGAATGTGCAGTGTGTATTATTATTCAATTCAATTAAAATTTAGAACAATAGACATAAATAATGGTTACGAGCTTTTAGAGAGATGTATACTCCTGTTTTTCTTTGAAATTGACTTTTTAGAACCATTTTTAATTTTTTTCCAACCGAATCTGAATCCGAACTCATCTTTGGTGATTATGCTTACGATGAGACAAATGGTACATAAAAGAGTCAGGGTAGACAAAAACTAAAACCCAACCAAAATTAAAAATCCAACGCCCCAGCATTCTACATTTGCATGCTCCAATCAAACACCTCGATAAGAATCGACGGCAAGAACAGAAAAATCACAATCACATGCATACCTGTGAAACGAAGGTGAGAGCAGAAAGTCACATCAAGGTTCCAGGCAGAAAGTCTGCCTGGTGCATATCGCTTCCTGAAAACAAGCCCCTTTTGACATGTAGACACCCCTAATTTGAACTTACTGCTGTAGTAGAAGAATTCGGCCGAATCAGACGTCCCCATATTGAGAAAAGTATTTCCAGCCAAAAAATTGCTGGAAATTGCTATTTACAGAGGTTAAGCTCACTAACCAAAACACAAGTGAAGAGAGTTCGATTTCACTTGCTTGAACGTTATACGTGAGAAAAAATCCCACTGTTAGAGATTAGAAGCGAGAATTCTTGAAAAGAGATACGGTTGTGTATTTTTTTATTTGTAATTGTTATTTAGGTTGCTGCGTTTTTTTTCCGCAACTCCTATTAAATGAATTATAATCGTTATAATTATTTAATTTCTTCATATTTCCTCAAATCTCCATAGAATTGAATATGCAGTGTGTGTTATTATTCAATTCAACTAAAATTGAGAACAAATGGACATACAATAATGGTTACAGGCTTTTGGTGAGATATGTATACTCCTGTTTTTTCTTTGTAGTACCATTTTTTTCCAAATTGTACAGAATCCCGAACTCGTCTATGGTGACTATGCTTACCATGAGACAAATGCTACATAAAAGATTCAGAGTAGCCAAAAACTAAAACCCAACCAAAATTAAAAATCCATTGTCCCAGCATTCTACACTTGCATTCTCCAATCAGACACATCAATAAGAATCAACAGAAAGAAAAGAAAAATCACATCACATGCATACCTGTGAAACGGAGGTGAGAGCCTGGCGTATCCACAATCTGGCAAGGGAAAGCACCTCTTTGTCAGTTGCAGTGCCCGTGCCCATCCCTGTCGATCGATTAACTTCCGGGGCTTTGACCTCCATACCCATAAAATGACAGCAGCAATAACTATTGAAATTGCTTCTAAATTCTTTGGGATTAGCGGCCAGAACCGCAGATTTGCTATCGTTATACCGCTCTGTATTTTTTAATGGCCGAATTTCTTCGGGCCCGAGATGAAAAACCTCTTTATAACCCGCTGGATTGGACCGCGGAAATTTCAATCTGGAAAACAGGAGTATAAACGCAATGGAGTTTTAGCGTGTTTCTTGAAATCATTCGATGGAAACTAGTGTCGGCTGGCAAGCGATCCGGGAGATGAAATGGACGGTAGTGAGGTTATCGCCGCGCACGAGGAAAAGAGGGAATGCCAAGGCGGCTAGGGTTTCAAATCCTAAAACCCTAGGGCTTTTTTCCCGTACCGCGTTTTTGGCTTTGGATTGCAGTTATTTTGAGGTCGTTAAAACTAGTTTACTCTACTCTTCGATCAACTCCACTCAAGTCAACACTTGAGATCATGTAATGGACTTGTCGTCCTCGTTGGTCAACGATCTTTTGTAATGGTGTTGAGGTTCTTGTAGGTCAAATATAGAGTAGCATAAGATTTGTTATAAGTGTCAGATTTGTTATAAGTGTAGTGAAAATTTAGTTAAGGGTTAGTTTAATTAGTTTGAGTGAAATGTGAATTTATCATGCTTCTTGTTTGTGTTTGTTTTTAGAGGTGGAAGTCTATCATTTATGGATCATGTTTGTTTTTAGAGGTGGAAGTCTATCATTTATGGATCATGGAAAAAGTATTTGTAGGGTTTTCAATTTATAGATTTTCTCGAAAAAAATGTAGGTGAAAACTTTGATGCTTTGTAAAATTTTGGATATGAATTTTGTTGTGTCAAAGTTAATAGATATTTATGACAAGTCTGTATGTGATGTTTAAGATTTGTTATTGTGGAAATAGTCATTGTTATGGTTTGATTTTTTTTAATAAAATGTGTTTACCTAAAACCCACACATGCATGTAGATATCTTTTGGACTTAGGCTTGTTTATCCTCCAATCCTTTGGAGATTGTTTAAATATATCCTCCAATTCTTGGAGTCGTTGAGTTATGTTTTGATAGATTTATTTTGCATGTCATAAAAATTAAGTTATCATTGTGACCATTTCTTGATATCTCTTGAATGTAAAAAGAACATATAAGTTTGAATGTTCCTTGTCACATAGACAAGGGTGTCTTATACACCTATTTGGTGTTTGGCTTGGTTCTAATCTTAAAAATAAATTATTATTGTTATATACAAAATGCATAGTGAAATTTTTTTTTTTCTAACAACTCTATTGATCATAATTATTAAGACATCAAAATTTTAAGATGAAACAACAAAACTAAAAATTCCAATTAATATTTTATATTCTTAACACTTGTAATGACTTTCTTAATAATTTGATAATAAAATATATGAAAATGACTAAATCCTTTAAAAAAATACTTACATTTATATTCTAGCAAATTTGTCATCTCATCCATTTATTTAGAGATTTTTTTTACACATATAATTTAAAACCTTCGATTTAACCAGATGATTTTTTAAAACTTCCAAACCTTAATATTTAAAGTCTTTATTTTTTACCTAATCTTCAATATTTAAAAAAAAAAAATTGTAATTTGATATTAAAACATTGAATACGGAAATTCCTAAAACCAAATAATTAAATGTGATGGGCTTAAAAGCTCTCTTAAATAAAATTGTAAAAAGTGGAGTGTCTTTGTTATAGAGTCAAACTTTAAAATGTAAAATGATAGATAGATTTTATCCAACTTATAAAATTTAAGGTTGGACAATTTACTTTACATAAAAACCACTCTTAAAATATTTAAAACAAATAAAAATATTCAATTTAAATGTAAAATTTTAACAATAATTTAATGTTTTATTATTCTCTAATAAATTATAAAAGTTTAATCTCAATTACAAATAATCTAGTAAATATCTTATTATCCATAAAAAAAATAATAATAATAATAAAATAAACAAATAAATAAAAATTTCTTTTTTTTTCTTAAAGAATGTTTGTCTCAAGCTTAGACAAAAAAATTTGTAAGCAAACTTGTAATTCTCAATGAAAGGGATGAGTAAAACTCAATTTTGATCAAATAATTAAGAGTACCTTGAACAACAAGGCAAACATAAACATGTTGTTGTGGTCTTTTACATTTCTAAATATCATATCAAATAACTTACATAGAGGGGAGTTTAAAGATGATGTTGACTAGGATGCTTAGCCTAGAGTTACCCCTACGCCTAACCCAACACATCATTCATTATGAGGATAAATGGTGTATTCGTTATTCTTTAATCTGAACACACATGGTGAGACATTTACCCATGAAAGCAAGAGAGTGCACTTCATTTATCTTAACATACATGGCGAGACATGCTACCCTAAGGGATCTGCAAAGAGGGAAAGGAGAAAGCTTTAAATCTCTTTGATATACAACAATGGTATGCCAATTTAATGGCATAATTGGGTATACACTTATAATTAAAATTAAAATTTAAGTTTTTTTAGCTTAAAGAAGATGAACAAAAACAAAGTCACATACGAAAATCTACCATGCTTTAGTTGGGTATGTGGAGCATCTTAGGAATATAGAGTGGTGATATCCTTCTTAGTAGGCTCAATTCAAGAAAAAACTCATTTCTCTAATAGAGAATTTATATTTAATAGTTTCTTGGATATTTGATAAGGAAAGGAGCAAGGATGAGATTTTATATGGCATACTTAGTCAGTGAAAAGTATAAATTATGAGCAATATCAAAGGAAACATAAACTACATAAAGTAAAATAGGAAAAACAAGAGTATTGAACCAATAAAATATAAATCCTTATATTGATAATCGAGAAAGAGCGCAATGATCATGGACCTCTTCAAGGGGCAATGTCTCAATGAACAAAGCTCCATTACAGTGAAAATATTTGATAGAACATCACATAACCTTCTACCTCTACAAATAGTTTCTCGCTAGCAAAACCCTAACTACTTGTGGTCCTGACATTAATGACTATCAACCGCCTAGTCGGTCTTATTTAATAAATATGACCCTTTCACACTGAATAACCTTGCACCAACTACCTAATGGGCCTTATTTAAAGAAGTTGTCCTCATACATTAATTGACAAACTCCTAAGTAGCCCAAAGTAGGAAGGTTAGGGTAGGGCCCTAATATCCCTCCACCTTCAAAAGCAACAATGTCCTTAAGGCTAGAGGTGTGGAAACTATTGTAAAATCATTGTTGGTTCCCATGTGGCATCTTCAAGTTGTGCATCCTTCCATGGTATTGGGACCTCTCGAATATTGTGTTGGCATAATTAACACTCTGTTGTGCCCAATTTTGCGTCCAATTATAACCAAATGGAGCCTTCTTCATTAAGTTCAGGAAGGTTGGTTTGAAATTGGCAATTCAATGTCACAACCTTCTTTAAATAGGACACATGAAAGACTAGGTGGATCTTGGAGTCAGTTGAGAGAGCCAAATTGTAGGCAACTTCTCCAATGCTTAGGAGGATATGGTAGGTGCATAGAATTTTGGCAATGGCTTCTAGTGGCTCTCGTCTTTAAGAGATGTATGCTTATAATTCTAGAGATGAACAAATCCATGATCCCCTTCTTCAAAAGAGCACTTGGAGTGATGTTCATCTACATGACACTTCATTATATTTTGAGCCAAAACTAAATTGTCCTTAAGTGTACTAAGAATAGTTGCTCAGGTGTTAAGCACTCAATCCACTTCTTGAACCTTTGATGTGTCTAGTAAGTACAAAGCATCTAGGGGAGGTTTTCATCCATAGATAACTTCATATGGTTACATTTGGGTAGCACCATGATAGGTAGTATTGTACTACCATTTAGCAAGCAATGGCCACTAAACCCATTGGCCTTGTCAATCTAATGCAAAACATCACATTTAAGTTTCCAAGCACTTATTCACCACCTCTATTTGATCATCTATTTGGGGATGATAAGCCATGCTCATTTTCAATTGTGTGCCATATAGTTTAAACAAATACTGCCATAATTATTGGTGAAGGTGTTGGGACCACGATCCATCCAATGGAATTAGGCATGCTATGTAAAAAATTGGATCCCTAAAGACTTGGGCAACCATGGATGACATAAAGGGGTGTTATAAAACACAAAAGTGAGCATATTTGGAAAGGTGATCAACTACCACCGTGGTGACAGATTTGTTACCGACTTTAGGAAGGCTAATAATAAAATCCATGGAAATGTCAACCCAGATAGCAATAGGGATTTGTAATTGTTTAATGCCCCAAGAGTCTTCATTGTTTCTCCCTCCTTCGTTGTTTCATCTACAAAGTATGGATGTCCCTTTTCATGCCTTCCCAAAAGAAGGAGTACTTAGCCAGTTCTTATTTTTTGAAACCATGAATGACCCATGGTGTGAGAGGAATGTAATTTTGCTAGCAAACATTCTTTTAAACTTGAGTTATGTACCATAAAAATACACCCTTTATACCTCAAGGTGTCATGGTACCAAGTATAGCTTGTAGGGGGGTTGGGGTCCTCCTTGGGCCATTAGATGAGTTGAACCACCTTGTCAATAGTAGTCAACCATTATTGTCATATCGCTACAATCCAATTTGATACCAATAAGGATAAGGCAAAGAAGGACCCTTCCTCCTCATATTTCCTAGACAAGGCATCAATGTAATGTCCCTTTCCAAATAGGAGCTCCAGAGAGGAGGATTAATGGTCTAAACTGCCCCGTTAGACTATAGCCAAGGCTAGAAAGGGGTAAACAAGGTTATTAGAGGTCACTCAAGTCAAAGGTGTTATATTCGGAAAGTGGCATTGAGCTAAAAGTGGCTAAAAGCGTTGTTAAGCCAATTAGAGCTAAAAATAGAACAGGCGAGCTAAAATTAGAGGTCAACAACAAATCAGGGTTTTGGGCAGCTATAAGAGAAGGTTCAACGACCTAATTCATCATTGTGTAGATTTTGACTTGTCATTGAGGAGAGAGGTGCATCTCAAGAGAGATAGTTCAGTGGATTCCAGGAGGAAGACACGAGTTGGTTGATTTCGGTGTTAAGAGACACACCCTAGTCACTAGGAAGATCACACAGGTCTTCCATCATTCTTTAGCAGCAGTTACACAGGTTC
>ML784387.1:328569-350560 GCA_009831015.1 Picea engelmannii | reverse complement strand
TTATTCCAGGTTGTCAAACATAGAGACCCAATCTTCAATTCGAGAGACTTGGCTTTCCAATTGGGTGATCCTAGTATCCATGGTCACAATTCTAGTGGTTGCCATGGGACCCTTAGATCCACCAGAAGGATTACCGAAGTGTTATACCAACACAATCAGTGTCATGCAAGGGTTTTTTGGGATAGCTCTCCCACAATGGTATGGGCTAGCCCTATACTCTCTCTTTTTACTCATATCAGGGTATTGCTCCTCCTCAAGTATTACTATACTTATGAAATTCTCAAATTCCTTATATTTCAAGTCAATGGAATTTCATTGCCTGTGTTATAAAGGCTAGGATTTGCAAGGTCATAAACACAAAGGAGTGTCAAACACTATAGCTTTCTAATATGCATGAGGGTTTCCATTAATGGTAACAAGATAGACCGCACCCTTAGTCATACTACCCGATTCCCTGGTATGTGAGAGTGATCCCCCCATGTGTTGTTATCGATGTACTATAGAAAGAGAGAAACTTATAGGTTTATGTAAGAAGGGTTTCATGTGTGCCTAGGAGGCTTCCTATATACCTAAATGTATGTGGAAGAAAGAATCCATATACAAATTCTCTATAATATAGTACGACTCAACATGTATGAACTGAGGTGTACAAGGGCATCCAGCTAGGTGACTCCACTTGTATTCCTTGTGTGTATGCTTCCTAGCCACAATTTTACCTATTGAATGATTGTCTTTATGTTTAAAGACGTCAAGGCATGTCTCTAGCCTAAAAATAAATCTCTAAAACTCACGTGCTTGTTGGCACAAAAAAGAGCTTTGATATCACTTGTAGTGTACTTAATCAATAGAAACAATAAATTATGATCAATATCAAAATAAATATAAACTACATAAAGTAAAATAGGAGAAACAAGAGTATTGAACCTATATAATATAAACCCTTATATTGATAAACAAGTAAAAGAACAATGTTCATGGGCCTCTTCAAGTGGGCAACCTCTAAATCATTAGAGCTCCAATATAAACTACATAAAGTAAAATAGGAGAAACAAGAGTATTGAACCTGTATAATATAAACCCTTATATTGAATCAAGAAAAAGAGAAATGTTCATGGGCCTCTTCAAGGCGGCAACCTCTAAATCATTAGAGCTCCAATACCATGAAAATACTTGAAAAAACATTGCATAGCCTCTATAAATAGTTTTACACTCGGAAAACCCCAACTACTCAGTGCTCCCTTTATTGATGAGAACCAACCACCCAGTGGGCCTTATTTAATAAAGATGACCCTCTCGTATTGAGTAACCACACACCAACTATATTATGGGTATTATTCAAAAAATATGGCCTCATACATCAATTGACTAGCTCTTAAGTTTCCCAAAGTAGGGAGGTGAGAGTAGGCCCTAACACTTTGATAAGGAAAATCCATTATTTTTTGCAGATAATTATGAATAAAGTCTTTAAGTCTTAAAAACTTGTGTTTATGGAATATGAGACATCTCCATTAATCAAAACTAATCCAACTCAACATCCAATTTCTACGAGTTCATATACTCGAGTATGTAGATTTTCATCTATGCTCACAATTAAAAGTTATGTTATGATTTTTTTTGTTTTTTTTGTTTTGCATTATAAATTTGAATATACAATAATGTTATTATATACAATCATTTAAATATATGTTGTATTTTTTGTTTGTTTTTTCTCTTATGAATTTGAAAAACCAATTATTAGTCCATGTTGCTTAGCAGTGACGATTATTTTTGCTTTAGTAGTTAGTTTATACTGTACACTTAAAAAAAAAAAAAACTTGATTTCTTTATAGTTTGGAACAAACATGTATTTAACCCTTTTATAGTAAGTTTTTTTGAGATTTTATTGGCTCAAAACCTTATTTCTTTCATTTACATAGAATTAAAAAGTAATAATACATAAATAATACATAGGCATATTGCACAGAGCTTATCTCCATTGTGAATTCTCTACCCATCGACGTCACTTAGCATCCCCCCTCCCTCCCTGTTTGTCTACCCCAACAGAAACCTCCACTCCCAACATGACACCCTTATGTCGGTGCTAAGACTAACATGCAACAACAATGCACTTTCACCAGACAACCCCCACTTGCCTCCAAGAACATCGTTGTCGCTCCATTCCTCTACTAAGCACCCCTTTGGTTTGTCATTTCGAAATTTCATGAATGACTAGCAAACCAGAGGGATGGTTGTCCTTTTTCCATGATCACGAGGGAATGGAAAGGCACAAGGAAAGCGAGGGGGTGTGGCTCCTTGAGAGACTCTTTTGTAGCACAATGGCATAGTTTGACATGGGCATTTCTTTATGGTTGTTTGATTTGGAATGAAAGGTTGTAGTGCTTAGGGTAAGGGAATGAAGAAGATATTCTCCATTGTGTGCTCACTCCTCCATGAGATCTAATGGTGAAGGTTTTCCTTCTACATTAGTATTTGTTCTTCTTGGTTTGTTTGCTCAATGCATGCTCTTCACCACCTCACCTCTTTTTTCATGGTGTAGCATCTCCGTTATAATCCCCAACTTAATTAATGCTTAATGCAGATATATGTGGCTATGGCCAAGTGATGTAATATGCATAATGTATTTTCCGAAATTTTAATAGTAAAATGTGATGCCAACTACTAAGGGGACATGAACAAAGATGGGGGTTGAATTAATCCACAAGAGAGAGAAGGTTCTAGGAGAATGCCTAATAGAGGGGCCCAAGGGGGAATTATCCATGTCTATTAATTCTACCCACGTTCCTAAATTTTTATTATGACTATGTATTAAACTCTAATTTTTTATTGAGTGTCCCCAAAGCCAATCATTGAATGCATGTAAGAGGGTGGGTGTGAGAAGTCACATCCTATATTATTGGAAGCACGGGGGCTGAGTACAATTAGCTTGGGGAAGTGTGTGATTCAAACAAGTAAGCCAAAGGAGAGGAAATTTGTATGGGCTACTATAACAATTTTAGAGAATGAATGTTTTTGCATGAACAACAAATAGAGAGCAGGAAAGAGAGCTAGGAGCTTGCGCAACCATGGTGGGCGAATTATAGAGCATGTTGAAGCATTTCTCGAGAATATTTGGAGTTGAAGACTAAAGAGCCAGGTTTTCAACCTTGAAGAGTGAACTCCTATGTGAGTTGCATTGTAACAACAAGTGTTGTTGTAGTTTTCTGGTAGTTTTCCTAGCAGTGAGTTCCCTTCAGTTTCCAACAGAGAGATTCATGGTTACATGTGCTAGAGAGACCCTGATTAATGAATGAAATGCCTGAGGGACTGAGATCAATGAAGGGGTAAATTCCTTGGGTTGGGCAGTCGAGAGGAAGAAAGCTGATGGAAAATCGAGACCACTGTAGGAGAATACTAGTGGGTTGTGGGATTTCTGAGATGTGAGTGGACAATGAGAGACCACCCTCTTTTGTGGATTGCTAGCCTCAACTCAAGGGTGATTTGTTGTTGAGATTTGGAACAACAAGTCTATGGTTGGGTGGAACGTCCATCCCAAGAAGTTGGTTGGACAACTAATTTGAAAGATAAATGTTTTATCTTATTGTTGTGTTATTTTATGTGTTTAATTGTTGTGCATGAACTTTGTGTATGAGGTTGATTTATATGTTGTTGTAATGATTTATTAGCTACATTTCACGTTTATTTTAGAACGTTGTAGTTGCATTAGTTTAATGGTAGTAGCCAGTGGTTAAATTGGTATGAAATTGTAGCTGATAAGCTATAGGAAATTAATTAACAGAATTTTTTAAGGTTTTATGAGTTTTCTGCACGTAATGGACCTTAGTTTGATTGGGGGATGTTACATTATGGTATTAGAGCCTCTGGTTCAAACACTGGGCTTGTATGGGCCAAAATGACTGGGAATTGGGAAAAATCCGTCGTTGCAGATTTGTCTATGATGAATTTGGGGGGGAAATGGAGAAAAACATAGCGAAATCCCCAAATTCATGAGCAAATTTAGGTCGAATTTGCATCACGACAATCGAAGAAAGGTTTAATGGCGTCGATCTGCAGAGTTGCAGAGTTAAATTCGACTTGGAATGATCAAATTTCATGTTTTAATGTTTGTTGTAGAGTTGTAGAGAGTTTGGTGAATCAATGACCAAGATTGTGTTTGATCTCACGATCAACGACTGAGATTCATTTTGATAAATTTAAAAATTTACAAGGTTTAAGCTATTTGGAATGTTGAGCAAATTGACGGTCGAGATTTGTTTTCGGCAATTGGGAAAATGAAATAGATCGATGGTTTAGCTTCATTTTGGTTGTTGGAAGGTTGGAGCCAATCAACGGTCAAGATCACCTTAGCTTGGATATCGATGACCTAGATTCATTGGGGATTTAGTCAAAATTTCTAAGTGTTGAAAAATCGCGAAGAGAAATTGTCGACGGACAATGGTCGGATTGGTGAGTTTGGCGAAGAGTTTCGATTAACCAAAAGAAATATTCGATGGTTGATGGCGGATGGTTGGGCGTCGGTAGAGTTGGGTGAATTTTGATAGATCAATGACCAAGATCATTTTAGAATAATAGATCGACGACCTAGATTAATCGGATATTGGTTGAAAATTTTCTAAGTGTTGGAGCTGGCCAAATAAAATGGTTGATGGGTCGATGGCTGGGTCAGCCGGATTGGTGAAGTGTTTGGTCGCCAATGGGAATTTTCGATGGCCAATGGTCAGGTGTCGGTTAATTCAGCTAAGTGTTTTGATCGAGTAAGAGAAATTGTCGATGGTCAGGGGTCGACCAAGTCGGCGAGGTGTTCGAGTCGTCCAAGGGAAATGGTCGATGGTCGATGAAGGAAAGAGGGTGATGACGTGTCATGCCACGCCAACCCGATGCCATGTTATAGTCTATGTGTCATGCCCCGTCAACATCTACATGTCATGCCACGCCAACAGTTGCCACATCAACCAACAAGGATGGTTGACGATCGGGTCGACCGAAATAGAGGCGTGTTTCGTCAGTCAACGAGGATCGTCGACAGTCGGGTCGACCGATTTAACAAGTTATTGTAATTGTTTTCCAAGAGAAACGATGATCGGGCGTCAGTGAGATTCGCGGAAAAGTTTGGTTTGGCAGCGAGAATCGTTGATGGAGATCAGATCAATGACTCAGATTTCACCCAATTTGAGGTCAACAACTCGTATTTAAAGGGCTATTATATTTGTAAAGTAGTGAATTTTAAATGAATTTTTTTTATTTGTTCATATTTTTGGAGGTCATTACCTTGCGGGGAGATTTTGAGGCCCTAAACGACATTTTTAGCCAATCAAAACCCATGAAAATAAAGAGTACCAAGGTACACTATGTCTTTACAACTCAAATAAAAGAATTTGGAGAGAGCTATGCAATGAGCTATCATGGGTGCAAAACAAAGCTTGTATGAGAAAATTACAGGAAAACAATAAAGGTAAAATTTTGGCACCAGATTACTTCTAGAGGGCATAACTCCTTGCTCAAAATTTCGTTTGGGGCACAAGAGCAGTCTTTGGAAAGCTTGTGAACCATAGAAGACAACCATGGAGACATATTCAGAATTTGGGTATGCAAAATTGTGCAGGAAGAAAAAGAAGTCACCTATAACATACACGGGTAAATTGGGTAAAAGAGCCTAAACTTCTCTGACCCATAACTTGTATTCTAATTGATGAAATGTTTTATAGCATGCAAGTTCTAACATTAATTATTACTTGCACACTAGTTTCAGAATTAGAGGTACAAGAAAACAACTTTGGTTCTTATACGAGGACTGGAGTTATGGAAGATACTCATGGATCTTACAACCACGAGAAAGAGATTAGAGGTCTTCATGTCAGCATGGGAAAAGTTGAGACAATGTCAAATGAGAGAAGAGACAAACATGAGCATGTAACTATGAGAAACCTGCATAGGGAAGTGCAGAGCTATAAATCAAACAATGAAAGGATTATGAAGGCTCAAGAAGAGATACTTCAAAGTTTGAATATGTTGCACAAGCAAGTTAACAAGGACTCTGGCACCAAACAAGCAGCTAGTGCCAAACAAGTGTCAGCATCCAGATCCCAAAGCAAAAGGGATGATCATGGAAATGATAGGCAATCAAGAAGCATGAATAGACACCATCATTCTCCAAGGGAATCCATCGGAAGAAATCATGCAAGTTCATGGCCAGGGAGTAGCCCAAGTGTGTATCCTTTCAGGAGGTAGAGGAGAAGGACCGAGGCATGCATCTTGCAAGGTGAACTCAGGAAAATTAAGCCACCAAATTTCAATGGTGTGCATAGGAAAGGAGAAGAGGTCGAAGCTTGGTTGTTGGAAATAAAGAAATATTTCAAGTTGGACGATTACCCTTCCCAGGTATAAGCTAGAATTGAAACCTACCACTTGCAACAAAAGGCAACCATGTGGTGGAATCAACTTAAGCAATCCAAGCACCTTGATGAGAAGAGGATCTCATGGAAGTAGTTTAAAGGATATTTCCAAGAGAAATATTTGTCTGAGCATTATTATGAAAGAAATATGAAAGAGTTCTTTAAACTCAAGTTGGGAACCATGACAATGGATGAATATGAGAAGAGGTTTTTTGAATTGTTGAAGTATGTGAACTTCATAAAGGGTGAAAAGGTTAAGATCCAAAGGTTCCTAAGTGGATTACCCTTCTTCTATAGTGACAAGATACAATATGATAACCTCAAAACTTTGAAGGAAGCCATAAGGAGAGCAAAACAGAGGAAGGCCAATTTTCCAAAAAGCTTGGAATGACAAAGTGAAAGGGAAAAATGATCAAACGCAGAAAGGTTTTAAATGACTCCCAAGCAAACCAACAAGGTCATTCAACCCAAAAAAAGAACAAGAGTGTAGATTCATTTGCAAAATGCCAAGGCAACAACCTGCACAATGTTGGGGATGTGAGGGAAATCACTTATATAGGGACTGCCCTCACAAGGGTGAAAGAACGAGGACTATCTATGACGCAGACACTCTATCGGCCCTCGGGCCGACGTCCGCTCACAGGATCATTATTTATCTCCTTTGAACCGGATCGGCTCTTTCGATTTCTTATTGGAATCTCCTCCTTATCGATCCACAGGTCCCTTTGGAAGCTCCCCTGTGCGAACAACACTGGGTGCGAGATCCATCTTCTCCGTGCGACCACAACGCTATGACCAAGGCCTAATCCAGAAGGCGCTTGTCACAACTCACCACTTCACAAGTCGAAGGGTTGAACTCTTGTTTCCTTATCTCACGAATCCTCGAGACATGAGAGGTCAACGGGGTGTTGATTCCTTTCACTAGGCGACACGTGTCCACCTATATATCACCCGAGCCCACCTTGTGGTTCTGCCACGTGTCTCTCGTGCCCAGCTTCAACACTTCACAACTTCGCTTTCCAAACCACTGCCTCCTTTATATCCCAACACCCAAAGTGCTGAGATCCCGAACTCCTCGATACTCCTTATCGCAATTCGCGGCTTCGGGGTTGTCGGGACTTCGGATCTTGCGACTTTGCGACTTTTCCTTCCGAGTGTCTCGACTCTCCAACTACGAAAACCCAAAATTTTGATTCACCGAAATGGTTGACGACGTCCTTTCCCCGTACTTATATCGCGTCTCGCGATTTCGGGAATCTCGGGACAAAAGTCTCGACTTCCTATCCTCCGAAACACCGAAATGTTGAATTCTGACTCGTTATTAATGTTGGCCCCACAACGGAACTTCTCGCTCTGTCGGGACTTCGCACTTCGCGATTTCGCGAATCTTGATGCAAGGTTTTCGGTCCTTCAACTCGCGAATCCCCGAAGTGAGAATTCACGAGTGATCCAACGACCCTTGTCGACTTGGATCCTACGGTCCGATTTCTCCTGAACTTGCACTTGAAAAATACTTGCCGTAACTTCCCTGCTCCTCTGCAAGATCTAATGGCTCTCGTGACTTCTGAATTCTCCACAGAATTCCAACCGTCCAATTCCTCTTTGACAACTCCTACGAAATGAACAAGGTATTCCTTCACAGAACTTGTCCACCTACAAAACAACTTTGCTATGCCTCCTTCCAACACTTCAAGGCACTAACCCTCTTGAGCCTTTCTTCGACAACTTCGAAGACTCTATCTCTCCCGAGCTTGCTTGAAAATCCTCAAGTACTTTGGGGATAACTCCTGCGCGCACTCCTTGCGCCACTTCTTCAAATACGTCTAAGTATTTGAATCCTTTGACTCTGTACAACTCCTTGCGATAGCAGTCTTCGACCCTCTCCTTGGTTGACAAGTTCTGAACTTCCAACCAGCCTGCGCACACCTTGCACGACTTCTGTGCCTGACTTGCACTTCCGCGAGAAATGAGAACAATGGTATCCCTCTTGAGCTTTTAGAGATGAACTCTGAACCCGTCAAAACACTCCTTGCGGACACTTCACTGCACTCCTTGTAGGAACTCTTGATCAGATAGAGAAACAATTGAAACTCATTTCCTTAGTCTCTCAGACTTCAAATACCCAACATGAAATCATACATACATAGCATAAAAACAAATGTACAACAGAAAGAATAAAACAACCATGAGCATAACATTCAACATGTATACACAGAAAGCATTAGAACACCATGGGTCTGAATCAAAGCTTCATATATTAATCTCAGAACTTCTGTACATGGGCTCTTCTACACAACTCTCTGCTTCTTCTCTTCTCTATGCTCTCTTCTCAATTGATAATGTTGCTAATGTTACAAATGATACAAGTGAGGGTGCTATATCTGTTTTCCCTCCGGCTCCTAAAATTGTCTAATCCACAATTCAAAGCTACCTACTTACATTTACTACACATAAATGTCTCTACCTACTACAAATGTGAGCGAATCGCTCATGATCTGTTTATAATCTACAAGTGCGCCTCTTAATTATTTCACTAACATCCGCACATTTATTTCAAAACACTTTTTGACAATGTGTTGAAATGCGCTGGCGCTTGTCCCATCTGTCTTCCACCTCCGCGCGTGCTTGCTACTCACGATGCTCCTGCATCATACTCCCTCACTTGAAAATTTCCATGGACTCCTGTCCATGAGCTCTCGCACGGTCTGTCCATGCTTCTGGATTTCGGCATCATTTCCCCAGCTAGCATCTTCAACTGGATGTCCCTTCCACTTGACCAAGTATTAAAAATATTCCTTTCGCCTGATCCTCTTACTAACTCTTTTGTTCAGTATGCTTTCCATTTGTGGTTTCTCTGCAACTAGCATCTGTTTAGTCCACTGAACCTCTGGTTGTTCATTACCAGCTTCTGCTTCTTTAGTTTTATAAGGGTACAAATATGAGATGTTGAATATCGGAGAAATTCCTATCCCATCGGGTAATTCAATCTCGTAAGCATTTTTCCCAAATTTCTTTATGATCTTGCACGGTCCAATTTTCTTCATTTTCAATTTATTATATGTCCCCCTCGGGAACCTTTCCTTCCTCAAGTGTGCAAGGATCAAATCACCAACTTCGAACTGAAGTTCTCTCCTATGTTGATCTACTCTGCGCTTATACTCTTGGCTTGAGTTTTGCAATCGCTCCCTAACTTGGTTATGAAGCTCCTTCATCGCTTTTGTGAAATCCTCTGCACTAGCACTTCTAGTCGCACTCTGTTCTGAATCTCTCAATTCAGAAACTCCCCTTGGCTGTATTCTATAAACAATCTGAAATGGACTCTGCCCTGTGCTTCTATTGATTGAATCATTATATGCAAATTCTGCCTGTGGCAAAATGTTGTCCCACTGGTTGTGATGTTCAGTCACCAAACTTCTTAGCAAGTCTCCCAAACTTCTGTTCACAACTTCTGTCTGTCCATCCATCTGAGGATGATAATCTGAATTGAACAACAAGTTCATTCCTAGCTTTTTCCATAAGGCTCTCCAGAAGTGTCCCACGAACTTGGTGTCTCGATCCGAAACTATGCTCCTTGGTAAGCCGTGAAGTCGAATGACTTCTTTGAAAAACAAATTCGCAATGTGAGTTGCGTCACTGGTTTTCTGACATGGTATAAAATGTGCCATCTTAGAAAATCTATCCACCACTACAAAGATCGAGTCAAACCCTCTTTGTGTTCTCAGCAGCCCCAATATGAAGTCCATGCTTACTGCATCCCACAACCTCTTAGGTATGGGTAACGGTTGATATAAACCTGCATTCTGCCTCTTTCCTTTTGAATGCTGACAAATTCTACATCTGTCCACGAATCTTTTGACGTCTGCTCTCATTCCTGGCCAAAAATATGTCTCATTTAACTTTGAGAATGTCTTGTCATGACCGAAATGGCCAGCCAATCCTCCACTGTGTTTCTCCTTCAACAAATTCTCCCTCATGGAGCATTTTGGAATACAAAGTTGATTACCCTTAAACAATAATCCTTCCTGGATCATGTATTATTTCCATTGACTTCTGTCCCTGAGAATTGGATTCTCAGCTGCTTCATACGCCTCCTTAAAATCTGGACCTCTGTACATATCCATGAGGTTATCAAAACCCAAAGTTTTGACTTTGAACTCCTGCAATAGCAAACACTTCCTGCTCAAAGCATCAACAACTTTGTTAGTAGTTCCAGAAATATGCTTAATTACAAAAGTAAAGTTTTGCATGTATTCAACCCATTTAACATGTCTTTGATTCAACTTCTCCTGTTGAGTCACAAATTGCAAAGCATGATTGTCATTGTATAAGACAAACTCCTTAGGAATCAAATAGTGTCTCCATTTCTTCAATGCCTGAATAATAGCATAGAACTCCTTGTCATATGTGGAGTATTTTATTTTAGCCTCATTCAGCTTCTCGTTGAAGTATGCTATCGGTCTATCTTCTTGGCTCAAGACTGCCCCTATTGCAAATCCACTTGCATCACATTTTACTTGAAATGTCTTTTTGAAATCCGACAACACCAAAATTGGTTGTTCCGTGATTTTCCTTTTCAACAAATTGAAGCTTTTCTCAGCTTCTTCTGTCCAGTGAAAAGACTTGTGTCTCTTCTTCACTGTGTCCATCATTGGTGCACCAATTCCATTGAAATTCCTGATGAATTTTTTGTATAAACTAGTCAATCCGTGAAAGCTTCGAACCTCGAATATACTCTTAGGTGATGGCCAATTCTTAATCACCTCCCCTTTATCTGGATCCATCCTCAACTTGTCTACATAAATAACAAACCCTAAATAAATGAGCTCTGTCTTCATGAATGACGATTTCTTCATATTTATCAGCAACTTCTCTTGCTGTAATCTCTTCATCACTATAGCCAAATGTTTCAGATGCTCTACCTTTGTTTTACTAAAAATCAGTATGTCATCAAGATACACAATGACAAATTTTCCGATGAAATCCTTCAGGACTTCATTCATCAATCTCATGAAAGTGCTCAACGTGTTTGTTAAGCCAAATGACATAACAAGCCATTCATACAACCCTTCATTGGTCTTGAATGTTGTCTTCCATTCATCACCTTCTGTCATACGAATCTGGTGATATCCACTTTTCAAATCAATCTTCGAAAAGAATTTTGCCCCACTCAAACAATCCATCAAATCATCCATTCTTGATAACGGAAATCTATACCTGATGGTAATCTTGTTAATTGCTCTTGAGTCTGTACACATTCTCCAGCCTCCATCTTTCTTTGGACTGAGCACTGTCAGAACAACACATGGACTCAAGCTTTCTTTAACCAATCCTTTGTCCATTAAATCTTGGACTTGTCTTTTGACCTCCTCATTCTCCTACGTCGTCAATCTGTACGCTGCTTTGTTTGGTAAACTAGCTCCTGGTATAAGATCAATGTGATGACTTATACTTCTGATTGGTGGCAACGAACGAGGTAGTTCGTCCACTACAATATCAGCAAATTCCTCCAGTAGCTGCTGGATTTCCTCTGGTACATCATCCACTCTTGTGCTGGTCAAAACAATTTTAGGTCTCCTGACCACAATGAATTTTGGATCTTCCTTCTTCTTAACCTCCTTAAGAAGTTCCTTCCCACTCATGAGAAGTACAATGTTGCTTACTTCAGGCTTCACCTCTTTGTCCTTAATCATCAACAACATGTGAGTTCTCCCATTCTTCTCTAGGGTATATGTGTTCTTTCTCCCATCATGAACCGCATTTCTATCATATTGCCACGGTCTACCCAGCAATAGATGACAAACATCCATGGGAATGACATCAAACAATATCTTATCGTTATATCCTCCTATTTTAAATTCAACTAAACATTGTTTAGTGACATTTACCCGATGTCCTTTTTGTAGCCATGAAACTCTGTATGGACTCGGATGTTCAACAGTCTCCAGCTCCAGCTTTTCTACCATCTCCGTAGAAACGAGATTGTTTGTGCTACCACTATTCACGATGACCTTGCATACCCTGTCTTTGGTCTTGCAAGCAGTCCGGAAAAGACTGTTCCTTTGCACTGGATTCTCCGCCTCCTTTTATGGCGTTAAGAGAACCTTCCTCATCACCAGTGATCTTCCGTCTTCAGCATCTTCTACCTCAACATTCCATCTCTGTGCTTCGGCAATGTGAGTCTCACCATCTTCTTTCTTCTTATCTGGACATTCATAAGACTTATGTCCATTCTTTCCACACGTGAAGCATTTTATTACTCCACCTCTGCCTCTTCCTCTTCCTTTAGCGCGAGGAAAAGTGTTGTTATCAACATACTGTCCTCTTTGTTCGGCATACTGCCCTCTCTGTGCGCTTCCACCTCTCTCAGTTTGAGGTTGAGGTTTCTTCCATTCTTCCTTAGGCTTTTGATTCCTATCTTGGACAACTGTTTTGCCTCTGGGCTGACTTCTGCCTCGTCCTCTTTGGCTTTGCTTTCGGCTCAACTTCTCTTCAGCCTTCAGAGCCATTTGATAAGCATCTTCTATGGTTCGTATGATCATCATGCTCATCTCATCTTGAATGTCGTATCTCAGACCATTCACATACCTGGCAACTTTTTCATCATCACTTTCGCGATGACCTGCTCTAATGTTTAGCTTGTAGAACTCTTCAGTGTACTCATTCACTGTCATCGGCTTCTATCTCAAGTTCTGCATCCTTCGAAACAGAGTGATTTGATAATCCTTAGGTATGAATTTCGTCTTCATCTTCGCGACCATTCTATCCCAACTTCTGATTTTCTTCTTGCCTTTGCAGCGTCTGTCAACTTGTAGTTCATCCCACCACAATGTTGCATGTCCTTTAAGTCTTGTGACATCATGTTTGACCTTCTTGTCTTCCTTGACATATTCATAGTCAAAATACGTGTCCAGAGCTCTAATCCAGTCTAGAAGCTCTTCAACATCCAGGTTTCCCTCATATACTGGAATGTCCATTTTTGCCCTAGCACTCATTCTTGCAACAACCCTAATCAGGCGTTCATTTGCTGCATCTTCTACTGCAACTTCTTCTCCTTCATGTCCAGCTTCATCTTCGCTTTCAGATTCACTGACATCTCCAACACCGGTTGTGCGCCTCTGTTTTATTTCCATGTCCTCGAGTCTGGCGCGTAGGTCACACATCTCTCTTTCTACGACTGTATCAGGCACTTTCCTGCCCCTTCTTCTTGGAATTTCCCTCTCCTCTAGTGGATCAGGTGTTTGTCTATCTCTTCTTCTCAACGACATGGCTGTAAAATTCCTCCTTTCCTTACTACAGAAAGCAAAGAAAATTCTCCCAGGCTCTGATACCAGAAATGACGCAGACACTCTATCGGCCCTCGGGTCGACGTCCGCTCACAGGATCGTTCTTTATCTCCTTTGAACCGGATCGACTCTTTCGATTCCTTACTAGAATCTCCTCCCTATCAATCCACAGGTCCTTTCGGAAGCTCCCCTGTGCGAACAACACTAGGTGCGAGCTCCACCTTCTCCGTGCAGCCACAACGCTATGACCAAGGCCTAATCTAGAAGGCGCTTGTCGCAACTCGCCACTTCGCAAGTCGAAGGGTTGAACTCTCATTTCCTTATCTCACGAATCCCCGAGACGCGAGAGGTCAACGGGGTGTTGACTCCTTTCACTAGGCGACACATGTCCACCTGTCTATCACCCGGGCCCACCTTGTGGTTCTGCCACGTGTCTCTTGTGCCCAGCTTCAACACTTCGCAACTTCACTTTCCAAACCTCTGCCTCCTTTGTATCCCAACACCCAAAGTGCCGAGATCCCGAACTCCTCGATACTCCTTATCGCAACTCGTGGCTTCGGGGTTGTCGGGACTTCGAATCTCGTGACTTCGCGACTTTTCCTTCCGAGTGTCTCAACTCTCCAACTACGAAAACCCAAAATTTTGATTCGCCGAAATGGTTGACGACGTCCTTTCCCCGTACTTATATCACGTCTCGTGATTTCGAGAATCTCAGAACAAAATTCTCGACTTCCTATCCTTCGAAACATCGAAATGCTGAATTTTGACTCGTTATTAATGCTGGCCCCACAACAGAACTTCTCGCTCTGTCAGGACTTCGCACTTCGCGATTTCGCGAATCTTGATGCAAGGTTTTCTGTCCTTCAACTCGCGAATCCCCGAAGTGAGAATTCATGATTGATCCAACCGCCCTTGTCGACTTGGATCCTACGGTCCGATTTCTCCTGAACTTGCACTTGAAAAATACTTGCCGTAACTTCCCTGCTCCTCTGCAAGATCTGATGGCTCCTGGGACTTCTGAATTCTCCACAGAATTCCAACCGTCCAATTCCTCTTTGACAACTCCTACGAAATGAACAAGGTATTCCTTCATGGAACTTTTCCACCTACAAAAGAACTTTGCTATGCCTCCTTCCAACACTTCAAGGCATTAACCCTCTTGAGCCTTTCTTCGACAACTTCGAAGACTCTATCTCTTCTGAGCTTGCTTGAAAATCCTCAAGTACTCCGGGGATAACTCCTGCACGCACTCCTTGCGGCACTTCTTCAAATACGTCTAAGTATTTGAATCCTTTGACCTATACAACTCCTTGCGACAACAGTCTTCGACCCTCTCCTTAGTTGACAAGTTCTGAACTTCCAACCAGCCTGCGCACACCTTGCACGGCTTCTGTGCCTGACTTGCACTTCTGCGAGAAATGAGAACAACGGTATCCCTCCTGAGCTTTCAGAGATGAACTCTGAACCCGTCAAAACACTCCTTGCGGACGCTTCACTGCACTCCTTGCAGGAACTCTTGATCAGATAGAGAAACAATTGAAACTCATTTCCTTACTCTCTCAGACTTCAAATACCCAACATGAAATCATGCATACATAGCATAAAAGCAAATGTACAACAGAAAGAGTAAAACAACCATGAGCATAACATTCAACATGTATACACAAAAAGCATTAGAACACCATGGGTCTGAATCAAAGCTTCATATATTAATCTCAGAACTTTTGTACATGGGCTCTTCTACAAAACTCTCTGCTTCTTCTCTTCTCTATGCTCTCTTCTCAATTGATAATGTTGCTAATGTTACAAATGATACAAGTGAGGGTGTCTATATCCGTTTTCCCTCCAGCTCCTAAAACTGTCTAATCGGCAATTCAAAGCTACCTAGTTACATTTACTACACATAAATGTCTCTACCTACTAGAGATGTGAGTGAATCGCTCATGATCTGTTTACAATCTACAAGTGTGCCTCCTCTTAATTATTTCATTAACATCCACACGTTTATTTCAAAACATTTCAAAACACTTTTTGACAACGTGTTGAAATGCACTGGCGCTTGTCCTAGTTGTCTTCCACCTCCGCACGTGCTTGCTACTCGCGATGCTCCTACATCAATCTACAACATTCATGAGGCTGAAAAAATGGAAGACATGGGAGGAAACATGGCAAGGATTTATGCAGCCTTGGACAACAAGCAAGAAAAATATCAATCCCCCATGATTTAAGTGGAAGGTAAGATTGATAACCACCCCATAGCAATTTTAATTGATTCTAGAGCTAGCCATGGTTATATAAAATCTAACATTGTTGAAAGATTTCATTTGCAAAGGAGTAAGCATAAGAAATCTTGGTTAGTTTAGTTAGCCATGGGGGTTGAAAGGAAGATTAATGAGTTGGTTAAAGATTTTCCGATAGACATGAATGGACTCAATACAAAGGTATATATGAACATCATGCTATTGGGTTCATATGATTGTCTAATTGGCATGGATTGGTTGGAAAAACACCATGTTTTCCTAGACTGTTACAACAAGACAATCATATGTCTTGATGAAGAAGGGAAGCAAGGCAAGGTTCAAGGCATTCCAAGAGTTGTAGTTTTTAGAGAGATTTCAATTATGCAATTGAAAATGAGCTTCAGAAAGGGATGTCAAATTTTTGTAGCCCAGATGGAAGAGGCAAACAGAGATAAAGTGACAAGCATTGAAGACCATCCAGTCTTAAGGGACTTTGATGATGTTTTTGGAGAGATCCCAAGATTGCCACCAAATAGAGATATTGATTTCTCTGTTGATTTGATGTCAGGAGTTGTCCCAGTGCCCAAGACACCTTATAGAATGGGTACGCTAGAATTGAAAGAGTTGCAGATGCAGCTTGAAGAATTCTTAAAGAAGTGGTATATACGCCTAAGTGTGTCACCTTGGGGTGCCCCAGTGTTGTTTGTAAAGAAGAAAGATGGAACCTTAAGGTTGTGTATTTATTTTAGAAAACTAAATAAGGTTACCATAAAGAAAAAATATTCGTTGCTAATGATTGATGATTTATTTGATCAACTAAAGGGTGCAAGATTTTTTTCCAAGATTGACTCGAGATCAGGTTATCATCAAGTAAGGATAAAGGAGGAAGACACCATCAAGACAACATCCATGACAATATATGGGCATTATGAATTCATGGTAGTACCGTTTGGACTATCAAATGCCCTAGTTGTTTTTATGTGCCTGATGAATGGAGTGTTCAGGGAATACCTAGACAAGTTTGTGATTGTGTTTCTGGATGATATACTCATCTACTCTAAGTCCGAAGAGGAACATCATCGAAATTTGAGAATGGTGTTGCAAGTTTTAAGAGAGCATAAGTTGTATGCCAAGCTACGTAAGTGCATGTTTTATCAAAAAAAGATTCACTATTTGGGGCATATTATTTCAGTAGAAGCGATAACAGTGGATCCTGAGAAGATAGAGGCCATTAGAGGATGGCCAACGCCAATAAATGTCACATAGGTCAGATCATTCATGGGTATTTCTAGTTATTACCGAAGATTCACAAAAGGATTTTCAAAGATTACAAGTCCAATCACCTCTTTGCAAAAGAAGGCAGTGAAATTTGAATGGACTCCCAAGTGTGAAGAGAGCTTTCAACAGTTGAAAGACATCATGACAAGGGCACCAATCTTGAAGATTGCAGATCCAGATGAAGATTTTGTTGTTTGCATCGATGCATGCAAAGAGGGGCTTGGTAGATTCCTTACTCAAAGAGATCACATGGTATGCTATGAGTCCAAAAGACTAAAAGAGCACGAGAAGAATTATGTTACACATGACCTAGAGTTAGCAACAATTGTACATGCATTAAAAATGTGGAGACATTACCTCATGGGGAGGAAATTTGAGCTAAGGACAGACCACTGTGGTCTGAAACATTTGTTTGGAAAGGCAACATTAAATGCTATGAAAACTAGATGGTTGGAATTCCTCAATGAATATGACTTTGAGATTAAGCACATCAAAGGCAAAGAGAATCAAGTGGTTGATGCACTCAGTAGGAGAGCACATGAGAAGCATGTTACAACCATTAACATGTACAACACTGATTTGAAGGATAAAATTATTGCGACAACAAATTCAGATCAAAATTAAAAAGAAACATTACAACAAGGTAATTTTCATCACAGATTTAAATTTTATGAGTTGAAAGAAGATGGAATTCACACGTACAAAGGCAAAGTGTATGTGTCGAATTTCAATGAGTTGAAAAATGCAGTGTTGAAGGAAATGCACAATGTGCCATATGCTAGGCACCCAGGATATCAAAAGACAACTACAACTATAAGAAGCCAATACTTTTGGCCTGGAATGAAGAAAGAAGTGGCTAATTACATAGCCAGTTGTCTAGAGTGTCAAAGGGTGAAGACAAAGCATAGACATCTAGCTCGGTTATTGCAACCATTTCCCATTCCAGAATGGAAGTGGGAAGTAGTTACAATTGATTTTATTACAAAGTTGCCCAGAACAATGAAGCACCATGATTTCATCATGGTGGTGGAGGATAAATTGACTAAGGCAGTGCATTTTATTCCAGTGAAGACAATACACAAAGTAACAAGTATTGCAGAGATCTACATGAAAGAAGTTGTAAGGTTACATGGAGTGCCTAAGGCAATTGTTTCAGATAGAGATCCAAAGTTTACATCCAATTTTTTGAAAGGTTTGTTCAAAGGCTCTAGGACAAATCTAAATCTCAGTACATTGTATCACCCAGACTCAGATGGGCAAACAAAGAGGACTAACAAAATAATTGAGGACATGCTCATAATGTATGTGATGGATCAACCATCAAAGTGGGAAGATTATATCCAATTGGTGGAATTTGTATACAATAATGGGTATCGAGCCTCATTAAAAATGAGTCCATTTGAAGCATTGTATGGTAGAAAGTGTAACACGCCAGTGAGTTGTGATAACCCAGTAGACAGAGCAGTTGTTGGGCCAGATAGACAAAAAATCTATGTAGACAAGAACATAGTTTTTAGAGATTTTAAAGTGGGAGAACATGTGTTCTTAAGAGTGGAAGCAAAGAGAAGTTCACTAAGACTAGGAAGTTGCCCAAAGTTGACAACTAAATATTGTGGACCTTTTGAAATCTTAGAAAATATATGGTCAGTTGCATACATGCTAAAATTATTTGCATCCATCAGAGTGCATAATGTATTTGATGTGTCATTATTAAAGAAATATGAGTCTGACCCTAACCACATAATTGATTGGAATGTGATTGAGGTGGAGCATGAAGGGGATTTCTGGGTGGAACTGTTGGGTATGTGTTATATTATTTGCACGAGCGTCTGCGTCGGGCGCGTAGGATTTTTTTTCCTGCCCCGGGAAATGTGTCACGTATTTAGGTGGTTTTTCGGCACATGGTTTTTGTCGATGATTTTCTATTTCCGGTTAAGGAATTAGGGTTTTGGACTAATCCAGGTCATTGGGTTAGGGTTTTGGATGCCGTTGGATCCTATATGTATATTGTATTGTAAACAATATATTATATATGAATGAATATAAAATATGTTGGTTTTCCCGGTTTGGGTTTCCAAGGGAAAAATCTCTCTGTAATGTTTGTATTTGCCATTCTATATTTTCTGTTCTTTTACTGAATATCTGTTTGCAGTAGATATTGTACAAGGTTAGAATCTACATTTGGTATCAGAGATTTATTGGCTTCAAGGGGATGCCTTTGTGGTCAAGGGTTTGGCTCAAGACTGTGATAAGCTTTGTTACAGTGGGAGATCCGCGGTATTGATTTTTCAAGTGAAAAGAAATCGAAAGCAATTCAAAGTTGGAGATCGAGAAGTTTAATGGGCAAAGTTTTGAGCTGTGGAAGCTCAATATGGAAGATCTATTGGTGGATAAAGATCAGTGGATCACGGTAGATCCAGGTACTGCACCTATAGGAACTTCAACAGATGACTGGAAAAAGTTGGATCAGAAGGCAAAGAGCACAATCCGACTGTGTCTCTCTGATTTAGTATTACTGAATGTGTCAGAGGAAGCCACAACCAAGGATTTATGGGAAAAGTTGGGGAAGTTGTATCAGTCTAAGTCCCTGGTAAATAAACTATTCCTGAGAAAGAAGTTGTATAACCTGAGGATGAGAGATGGAGACTTGGCGACAGAGCATTTGAACGCCTTCAATACTGTGGTAAGTCAGTTAGTATCTGTTGAGATTAAAATTTCAGATGAAGATAAATGTATCAATTTATTGTGTTCTTTACCAGACTCCTGGGATGGTCTGGTTGTGGCCATAGGTAGTAATACAACTTCCTTGAAGTTTGAAGAAGTGGTCTCATCCTTGTTGTTGGAGGAGTTGAGACGAAAGAATATGGAAGGACAGAGCACAAATGCATTATTTGCAAGAGGACATTCCCAGGAAAGGAATATATATAATTTCTCAAGTGGGAGATCTAAGTCTAAGGGTAGATCTAAATCTCCCAGAAATTTTGTAAGGGTATGTTGGAGATGTGGAAAAGAAGGGCACTATAAGAAGCAATGTAGATCCAAGGTTGAGAAAAAGAAGGGATCTGAAGAATCTCATTCTACATAAGAAAAGACCTCCAAGGAAGAAGGAAGGGATGTGTACTTGGCTTCGTCAAGCACACATGCAGATCATGAGGCATGGTTGGTTGACTCTGGGGCATCCTTTCATATGACTCTGCACAGGTAGTGGTTCTATGAATATGAAAGGTATGATGGAGGTAATGTTTTCTTAGGTAATGATTTGACAACCAAAACCATAGGACGAGGAAGAGTCAAGTTGAGTCTCATAGATGGAAGGATTAGAAAACTGCCTGGTGTTTTGCACATCCCATGTTTGGTCAGAAATTTGATTTCTGTAATAAAAATGGACGATGCAGGGGTAAAAACAATATTTGAAAAGGAAACTTGTAGGATGGTTCGAGGAGCAATTGTGTTGTTGAAGGGAGTTTGGTTTGGAACTCTGTATAAGATGCAAGGAAACACTATTAGTGATGGGTGTAATAGTTCCATTGTTCCTAATATTGGAGTTGAAGAAGAAAGAACTCCTACAGTCTTTGGAGAAAAGGTTATGTTGTGGCATCAAAGACTGGGGCATATCGGAGAGAAGGGTCTTCGACTACTACACATTAAAGGTATGGTTGAAGGTATGTCTAATTGCTCTCTAGATTTTGATTTCTGTGAACATTGTCTATATGGGAAGCATAATCGGGTAAGATTCCCCTCTGGTGCAACGAGGGCAGAAGGAATTTTACAACTAGTTCACAATGATGTTTTTGGACCTGTGTTGTCCCATCATTGGGAAAATCGGTGTACTATGTCTCATTTATTGATGACTTCTCGAGGAATACTTGGATATATTTCCTCAGAAAGAAATCTGAAGTCTTTGACAGGTTTAAAGAGTTTAAGGCTCTTGTTGAGAATCAAACGGAGAAAAGAATTAAGGTGTCGAGGACAAATAATGGCAGAGAGTTCTGCAGGAATGAATTTGAAGAATTCTATAAGTGTGGTATAACAAGGCAGAAGACTACTCCATATACACCTCAACATAATGGAGTTGCAGAAAGGATGAACATGACGTTGATGGAAAAAGCAAGGTGCATGCTCAGTGGTGCCGAGTTAGGGTAAGAATTCTGGGCAGAGACAGTAGGTACTGCATGTTACCTGGTCAATAGATCACCCTCATCAGCGTTGGATGAAAAGACTCCACAAGAGGTATGGACTGGTAAGGAACCTTCTCTCACACATCTCAAGGTATTTGGCTGCGATGCATATGTTCAAGTTCCAAAGGAAAACAAGAGTAAGATGGATAAGAAGGCTGGAAAGTGTATCTTTATTGGATATAAAGATGGTCTCAAAGGTTATAAGCTTTGGAACCCAGAAACCAAGGAGGTAGTGTATAGCCAAGTTAACCTCTATAAGATTTATGTTATTTGTTGTTGTTGCATTTGATTTTGAAGTAGAACAGATGGATGTGAAGACAACATTCCTACATGGGGATCTGGAAGAAGAAATATATATGAAGCAACCAGAAGGTTATGCTGTGAAGGGAAAGAAGCAGCTGGTATGCAAGTTGAAAAAGTCCCTGTATGGTTTAAAACAATCACCAAGGATGTGGTATAAAAAATTTGATACTTATATGTTGGGACTTGGCTTCACAAGAAGCAAAGATAATTACTGTGTGTATTTTAAATTAATTGGTGATCATTTGATTTATTTGGTCTTGTATGTAGATGACATGTTGCTGATAGGAAACAACAAGGAGATTATCCAGGATGTGAAAACT
>ML784387.1:298357-319838 GCA_009831015.1 Picea engelmannii | reverse complement strand
GGTACTACCATGAATTCATAATGCCCATATATTGTCATGGATGTTGTCTTGATGGTGTCTTCCTCCTTTATCCTTACTTGATGATAACCTGATCTCGAGTCAATCTTGGAAAAAAATCTTGCACCCTTTAGTTGATCAAATAAATCATCAATCATTAGCAACGAATATTTTTTCTTTATGGTAACCTTATTTAGTTTTCTAAAATAAATACACAACCTTAAGGTTCCATCTTTCTTCTTTACAAACAACACTGGGGCACCCCAAGGTGACACACTTAGGCGTATATACCACTTCTTTAAGAATTCTTCAAGCTGCATCTGCAACTCTTTCAATTCTAGCGTACCCATTCTATAAGGTGTCTTGGGCACTGGGACAACTCCTGACATCAAATCAACAGAGAAATCAATATCTCTATTTGGTGGCAATCTTGGGATCTCTCCAAAAACATCATCAAAGTCCCTTAAGACTGGATGGTCTTCAATGCTTGTCACTTTATCTCTGTTTGCCTCTTCCATCTGGGCTACAAAAATTTGACATCCCTTTCTGAAGCTCATTTTCAATTGCATAATTGAAATCTCTCTAAAAACTACAACTCTTGGAATGCCTTGAACCTTGCCTTGCTTCCCTTCTTCATCAAGACATATGATTGTCTTGTTGTAACAGTCTAGGAAAACATGGTGTTTTTCCAACCAATCCATGCCAATTAGACAATCATATGAACCCAATAGCATGATGTTCATATATACCTTTGTATTGAGTCCATTCATGTCTATCGGAAAATCTTTAACCAACTCATTAATCTTCCTTTCAACCCCCATGGCTAACTAAACTAACCAAGATTTCTTATGCTTACTCCTTTGCAAATGAAATCTTTCAACAATGTTAGATTTTATATAACCATGGCTAGCTCTAGAATCAATTAAAATTGCTATGGGGTGGTTATCAATCTTACCTTCCACTTAAATCATGGGGGATTGATATTTTTCTTGCTTGTTGTCCAAGGCTGCATAAATCCTTGCCATGTTTCCTCCCATGTCTTCCATTTTTTCAGCCTCATGAATGTTGTAGATTGATGTAGGAGCATCGCGAGTAGCAAGCACGTGCGGAGGTGGAAGACAACTAGGACAAGCGCCAGTGCATTTCAACACGTTGTCAAAAAGTGTTTTGAAATGTTTTGAAATAAACGTGTGGATGTTAATGAAATAATTAAGAGGAGGCACACTTGTAGATTGTAAACAGATCATGAGCGATTCACTCACATCTCTAGTAGGTAGAGACATTTATGTGTAGTAAATGTAACTAGGTAGCTTTGAATTGCCGATTAGACAGTTTTAGGAGCTGGAGGGAAAACGGATATAGACACCCTCACTTGTATCATTTGTAACATTAGCAACATTATCAATTGAGAAGAGAGCATAGAGAAGAGAAGAAGCAGAGAGTTTTGTAGAAGAGCCCATGTACAAAAGTTCTGAGATTAATATATGAAGCTTTGATTCAGACCCATGGTGTTCTAATGCTTTTTGTGTATACATGTTGAATGTTATGCTCATGGTTGTTTTACTCTTTCTGTTGTACATTTGCTTTTATGCTATGTATGCATGATTTCATGTTGGGTATTTGAAGTCTGAGAGAGTAAGGAAATGAGTTTCAATTGTTTCTCTATCTGATCAAGAGTTCCTGCAAGGAGTGCAGTGAAGCGTCCGCAAGGAGTGTTTTGACGGGTTCAGAGTTCATCTCTGAAAGCTCAGGAGGGATACCGTTGTTCTCATTTCTCGCAGAAGTGCAAGTCAGGCACAGAAGCCGTGCAAGGTGTGCGCAGGCTGGTTGGAAGTTCAGAACTTGTCAACTAAGGAGAGGGTCGAAGACTGTTGTCGCAAGGAGTTGTATAGGTCAAAGGATTCAAATACTTAGACGTATTTGAAGAAGTGCCGCAAGGAGTGCGTGCAGGAGTTATCCCCGGAGTACTTGAGGATTTTCAAGCAAGCTCAGAAGAGATAGAGTCTTCGAAGTTGTCGAAGAAAGGCTCAAGAGGGTTAATGCCTTGAAGTGTTGGAAGGAGGCATAGCAAAGTTCTTTTGTAGGTGGAAAAGTTCCATGAAGGAATACCTTGTTCATTTCGTAGGAGTTGTCAAAGAGGAATTGGACGGTTGGAATTCTGTGGAGAATTCAGAAGTCCCAGGAGCCATCAGATCTTGCAGAGGAGCAGGGAAGTTACGGCAAGTATTTTTCAAGTGCAAGTTCAGGAGAAATCGGACCGTAGGATCCAAGTCGACAAGGGCGGTTGGATCAATCATGAATTCTCACTTCGGGGATTCGCGAGTTGAAGGACAGAAAACCTTGCATCAAGATTCGCGAAATCGCGAAGTGCGAAGTCCTGACAGAGCGAGAAGTTCTGTTGTGGGGCCAGCATTAATAACGAGTCAAAATTCAGCATTTCGATGTTTCGAAGGATAGGAAGTCGAGAATTTTGTTCTGAGATTCTCGAAATCACGAGACGTGATATAAGTACGGGGAAAGGACGTCGTCAACCATTTCGGCGAATCAAAATTTTGGGTTTTCGTAGTTGGAGAGTTGAGACACTCGGAAGGAAAAGTCGCGAAGTCACGAGATTCGAAGTCCCGACAACCCCGAAGCCACGAGTTGCGATAAGGAGTATCGAGGAGTTCGGGATCTCGGCACTTTGGGTGTTGGGATACAAAGGAGGCAGAGGTTTGGAAAGTGAAGTTGCGAAGTGTTGAAGCTGGGCACAAGAGACACGTGGCAGAACCACAAGGTGGGCCCGGGTGATAGACAGGTGGACATGTGTCGCCTAGTGAAAGGAGTCAACACCCCGTTGACCTCTCGCGTCTCGGGGATTCGTGAGATAAGGAAATGAGAGTTCAACCCTTCGACTTGCGAAGTGGCGAGTTGCGACAAGCGCCTTCTAGATTAGGCCTTGGTCATAGCGTTGTGGCTGCACGGAGAAGGTGGAGCTCGCACCTAGTGTTGTTCGCACAGGGGAGCTTCCGAAAGGACCTGTGGATTGATAGGGAGGAGATTCTAGTAAGGAATCGAAAGAGTCGATCCGGTTCAAAGGAGATAAAGAACGATCCTGTGAGCGGACGTCGACCCGAGGGCCGATAGAGTGTCTGCGTCATTTCTGGTATCAGAGCCTGGGAGAATTTTCTTTGCTTTCTGTAGTAAGGAAAGGAGGAATTTTACAGCCATGTCGTTGAGAAGAAGAGATAGACAAACACCTGATCCACTAGAGGAGAGGGAAATTCCAAGAAGAAGGGGCAGGAAAGTGCCTGATACAGTCGTAGAAAGAGAGATGTGTGACCTACGCGCCAGACTCGAGGACATGGAAATAAAACAGAGGCGCACAACCGGTGTTGGAGATGTCAGTGAATCTGAAAGCGAAGATGAAGCTGGACATGAAGGAGAAGAAGTTGCAGTAGAAGATGCAGCAAATGAACGCCTGATTAGGGTTGTTGCAAGAATGAGTGCTAGGGCAAAAATGGACATTCCAGTATATGAGGGAAACCTGGATGTTGAAGAGCTTCTAGACTGGATTAGAGCTCTGGACACGTATTTTGACTATGAATATGTCAAGGAAGACAAGAAGGTCAAACATGATGTCACAAGACTTAAAGGACATGCAACATTGTGGTGGGATGAACTACAAGTTGACAGACGCTGCAAAGGCAAGAAGAAAATCAGAAGTTGGGATAGAATGGTCGCGAAGATGAAGACGAAATTCATACCTAAGGATTATCAAATCACTCTGTTTCGAAGGATGCAGAACTTGAGATAGAAGCCGATGACAGTGAATGAGTACACTGAAGAGTTCTACAAGCTAAACATTAGAGCAGGTCATCGCGAAAGTGATGATGAAAAAGTTGCCAGGTATGTGAATGGTCTGAGATACGACATTCAAGATGAGATGAGCATGATGATCATACGAACCATAGAAGATGCTTATCAAATGGCTCTGAAGGCTGAAGAGAAGTTGAGCCGAAAGCAAAGCCAAAGAGGACGAGGCAGAAGTCAGCCCAGAGGCAAAACAGTTGTCCAAGATAGGAATCAAAAGCCTAAGGAAGAATGGAAGAAACCTCAACCTCAAACTGAGAGAGGTGGAAGCGCACAGAGAGGGCAGTATGCCGAACAAAGAGGACAGTATGTTGATAACAACACTTTTCCTCGCGCTAAAGGAAGAGGAAGAGGCAGAGGTGGAGTAATAAAATGCTTCACGTGTGGAAAGAATGGACATAAGTCTTATGAATGTCCAGATAAGAAGAAAGAAGATGGTGAGACTCACATTGCCGAAGCACAGAGATGGAATGTTGAGGTAGAAGATGCTGAAGACGGAAGATCACTGGTGATGAGGAAGGTTCTCTTAACGCCATAAAAGGAGGCGGAGAATCCAGTGCAAAGGAACAGTCTTTTCCGGACTGCTTGCAAGACCAAAGACAGGGTATGCAAGGTCATCGTGAATAGTGGTAGCACAAACAATCTCGTTTCTACGGAGATGGTAGAAAAGCTGGAGCTGGAGACTGTTGAACATCCGAGTCCATACAGAGTTTCATGGCTACAAAAAGGACATCGGGTAAATGTCACTAAACAATGTTTAGTTGAATTTAAAATAGGAGGATATAACGATAAGATATTGTTTGATGTCATTCCCATGGATGTTTGTCATCTATTGCTGGGTAGACCGTGGCAATATGATAGAAATGCGGTTCATGATGGGAGAAAGAACACATATACCCTAGAGAAGAATGGGAGAACTCACATGTTGTTGATGATTAAGGACAAAGAGGTGAAGCCTGAAGTAAGCAACATTGTACTTCTCATGAGTGGGAAGGAACTTCTTAAGGAGGTTAAGAAGAAGGAAGATCCAAAATTCATTGTGGTCAGGAGACCTAAAATTGTTTTGACCAGCACAAGAGTGGATGATGTACCAGAGGAAATCCAGCAGCTACTGGAGGAATTTGCTGATATTGTAGTGGACGAACTACCTCGTTCGTTGCCACCAATCAGAAGTATAAGTCATCACATTGATCTTATACCAGGAGCTAGTTTACCAAACAAAGCAGCGTACAGATTGACGACGTAGGAGAATGAGGAGGTCAAAAGACAAGTCCAAGATTTAATGGACAAAGGATTGGTTAAAGAAAGCTTGAGTCCATGTGTTGTTCTGACAGTGCTCAGTCCAAAGAAAGATGGAGGCTGGAGAATGTGTACAGACTCAAGAGCAATTAACAAGATTACCATCAGGTATAGATTTCCGTTATCAAGAATGGATGATTTGATGGATTGTTTGAGTGGGGCAAAATTCTTTTCGAAGATTGATTTGAAAAGTGGATATCACCAGATTCGTATGACAGAAGGTGATGAATGGAAGACAACATTCAAGACCAATGAAGGGTTGTATGAATGGCTTGTTATGTCATTTGGCTTAACAAACACGTTGAGCACTTTCATGAGATTGATGAATGAAGTCCTGAAGGATTTCATCGGAAAATTTGTCATTGTGTATCTTGATGACATACTGATTTTTAGTAAAACAAAGGTAGAGCATCTGAAACATTTGGCTATAGTGATGAAGAGATTACAGCAAGAGAAGTTGCTGATAAATATGAAGAAATCGTCATTCATGAAGACAGAGCTCATTTATTTAGGGTTTGTTATTTATGTAGACAAGTTGAGGATGGATCCAGATAAAGGGGAGGTGATTAAGAATTGGCCATCACCTAAGAGTATATTCGAGGTTCGAAGCTTTCACGGATTGACTAGTTTATACAAAAAATTCATCAGGAATTTCAATGGAATTGGTGCACCAATGATGGACACAGTGAAGAAGAGACACAAGTCTTTTCACTGGACAGAAGAAGCTGAGAAAAGCTTCAATTTGTTGAAAAGGAAAATCACGGAACAACCAATTTTGGTGTTGTCGGATTTCAAAAAGACATTTCAAGTAAAATGTGATGCAAGTGGATTTGCAATAGGGGCAGTCTTGAGCCAAGAAGATAGACCGATAGCATACTTCAACGAGAAGCTGAATGAGGCTAAAATAAAATACTCCACATATGACAAGGAGTTCTATGCTATTATTCAGGCATTGAAGAAATGGAGACACTATTTGATTCCTAAGGAGTTTGTCTTATACAATGACAATCATGCTTTGCAATTTGTGACTCAACAGGAGAAGTTGAATCAAAGACATGTTAAATGGGTTGAATACATGCAAAACTTTACTTTTGTAATTAAGCATATTTCTGGAACTACTAACAAAGTTGTTGATGCTTTGAGCAGGAAGTGTTTGCTATTGCAGGAGTTCAAAGTCAAAACTTTGGGTTTTGATAACCTCATGGATATGTACAGAGGTCCAGATTTTAAGGAGGCGTATGAAGCAGCTGAGAATCCAATTCTCAGGGACAGAAGTCAATGGAAATAATACATGATCCAGGAAGGATTATTGTTTAAGGGTAATCAACTTTGTATTCCAAAATGCTCCATGAGGGAGAATTTGTTGAAGGAGAAACACAGTGGAGGATTGGCTGGCCATTTCGGTCATGACAAGACATTCTCAAAGTTAAATGAGACATATTTTTGGCCAGGAATGAGAGCAGACGTCAAAAGATTCGTGGACAGATGTAGAATTTGTCAGCATTCAAAAGGAAAGAGGCAGAATGCAGGTTTATATCAACCGTTACCCATACCTAAGAGGTTGTGGGATGCAGTAAGCATGGACTTCATATTGGGGCTGCTGAGAACACAAAGAGGGTTTGACTCGATCTTTGTAGTGGTGGATAGATTTTCTAAGATGGCACATTTTATACCATGTCAGAAAACCAGTGACGCAACTCACATTGCGAATTTGTTTTTCAAAGAAGTCATTCGACTTCACGGCTTACCAAGGAGCATAGTTTCGGATCGAGACACCAAGTTCGTGGGACACTTCTGGAGAGCCTTATGGAAAAAGCTAGGAATGAACTTGTTGTTCAATTCAGATTATCATCCTCAGATGGATGGACAGACAGAAGTTGTGAACAGAAGTTTGGGAGACTTGCTAAGAAGTTTGGTGACTGAACATCACAACCAGTGGGACAACATTTTGCCACAGGCAGAATTTGCATATAATGATTCAATCAATAGAAGCACAGGGCAGAGTCCATTTCAGATTGTTTATAGAATACAGCCAAGGGGAGTTTCTGAATTGAGAGATTCAGAACAGAGTGCGACTAGAAGTGCTAGTGCAGAGGATTTCACAAAAGCGATGAAGGAGCTTCATAACCAAGTTAGGGAGCGATTGCAAAACTCAAGCCAAGAGTATAAGCGCAGAGTAGATCAACATAGGAGAGAACTTCAGTTCGAAGTTGGTGATTTGATCCTTGCACACTTGAGGAAGGAAAGGTTCCCGAGGGGGACATATAATAAATTGAAAATGAAGAAAATTGGACCGTGCAAGATCATAAAGAAATTTGGGAAAAATGCTTACGAGATTGAATTACCCGATGGGATAGGAATTTCTCCGATATTCAACATCTCATATTTGTACCCTTATAAAACTAAAGAAGCAGAAGCTGGTAATGAACAACCAGAGGTTCAGTGGACTAAACAGATGCTAGTTGCAGAGAAACCACAAATGGAAAGCATACTGAACAAAAGAGTTAGTAAGAGGATCAGGCGAAAGGAATATTTTTAATACTTGGTCAAGTGGAAGGGACATCCAGTTGAAGATGCTAGCTGGGGAAATGATGCCGAAATCCAGAAGCATGGACAGACCGTGCGAGAGCTCATGGACAGGAGTCCATGGAAATTTTCAAGTGAGGGAGTATGATGCAGGAGCATCGTGAGTAGCAAGCACGCGCGGAGGTGGAAGACAGATGGGACAAGCGCCAGCGCATTTCAACACATTGTCAAAAAGTGTTTTGAAATAAATGTGCGGATGTTAGTGAAATAATTAAGAGGCGCACTTGTAGATTATAAACAGATCATGAGCGATTCGCTCACATTTGTAGTAGGTAGAGACATTTATGTGTAGTAAATGTAAGTAGGTAGCTTTGAATTGTGGATTAGACAATTTTAGGAGCCGGAGGGAAAACAGATATAGCACCCTCACTTGTATCATTTGTAACATTAGCAACATTATCAATTGAGAAGAGAGCATAGAGAAGAGAAGAAGCAGAGAGTTGTGTAGAAGAGCCCATGTACAGAAGTTCTGAGATTAATATATGAAGCTTTGATTCAGACCCATGGTGTTCTAATGCTTTCTGTGTATACATGTTGAATGTTATGCTCATGGTTGTTTTATTCTTTCTGTTGTACATTTGTTTTTATGCTATGTATGTATGATTTCATGTTGGGTATTTGAAGTCTGAGAGACTAAGGAAATGAGTTTCAATTGTTTCTCTATCTGATCAAGAGTTCCTACAAGGAGTGCAGTGAAGTGTCCGCAAGGAGTGTTTTGACGGGTTCAGAGTTCATCTCTAAAAGCTCAAGAGGGATACCATTGTTCTCATTTCTCGCGGAAGTGCAAGTCAGGCACAGAAGTCGTGCAAGGTGTGCGCAGGCTGGTTGGAAGTTCAGAACTTGTCAACCAAGGAGAGGGTCGAAGACTGCTATCGCAAGGAGTTGTACAGAGTCAAAGGATTCAAATACTTAGACGTATTTGAAGAAGTGGCGCAAGGAGTGCGCGCAGGAGTTATCCCCAAAGTACTTGAGGATTTTCAAGCAAGCTCGGGAGAGATAGAGTCTTCGAAGTTGTCGAAGAAAGGCTCAAGAGGGTTAGTGCCTTGAAGTGTTGGAAGGAGGCATAGCAAAGTTGTTTTGTAGGTGGACAAGTTCTGTGAAGGAATACCTTGTTCATTTCGTAGGAGTTGTCAAAGAGGAATTGGACGGTTGGAATTCTGTGGAGAATTCAGAAGTCACGAGAGCCATTAGATCTTGCAGAGGAGCAGGGAAGTTACGGCAAGTATTTTTCAAGTGCAAGTTCAGGAGAAATCGGACCGTAGGATCCAAGTCGACAAGGGTCGTTGGATCACTCGTGAATTCTCACTTCGGGGATTCGCGAGTTGAAGGACCGAAAACCTTGCATCAAGATTCGCGAAATCGCGAAGTGCGAAGTCCCGACAGAGCGAGAAGTTCCGTTGTGGGGCCAACATTAATAACGAGTCAGAATTCAACATTTCGGTGTTTCGGAGGATAGGAAGTCGAGACTTTTGTCCCGAGATTCCCGAAATCGCGAGACGCGATATAAGTACGGGGAAAGGACGTCGTCAACCATTTCGGTGAATCAAAATTTTGGGTTTTCGTAGTTGGAGAGTCGAGACACTCGGAAGGAAAAGTCGCAAAGTCGCAAGATCCGAAGTCCCGACAACCCCGAAGCCGCGAATTGCGATAAGGAGTATCGAGGAGTTCGGGATCTCAGCACTTTGGGTGTTGGGATATAAAGGAGGCAGTGGTTTGGAAAGCGAAGTTGTGAAGTGTTGAAGCTGGGCACGAGAGACACGTGGCAGAACCACAAGGTGGGCTCGGGTGATATATAGGTGGACACGTGTCGCCTAGTGAAAGGAATCAACACCCCGTTGACCTCTCATGTCTCGAGGATTCGTGAGATAAGGAAACAAGAGTTCAACCCTTCGACTTGTGAAGTGGTGAGTTGTGACAAGCGCCTTCTGGATTAGGCCTTGGTCATAGCGTTGTGGTCGCACGGAGAAGATGGATCTCGCACCCAGTGTTGTTCGCACAGGGGAGCTTCCAAAGGGACCTGTGGATCGATAAGGAGGAGATTCCAATAAGAAATCGAAAGAGCCGATCCGGTTCAAAGGAGATAAATAATGATCCTGTGAGCGGACGTCGGCCCGAGGGCCGATAGAGTGTCTGCGTCATAGATAGTCCTCGTTCTTTCACCCTTGTGAGGGCAGTCCCTATATAAGTGATTTCCCTCACATCCCCAACATTGTGCAGGTTGTTGCCTTGGCATTTTGCAAATGAATCTACACTCTTGTTCTTTTTTTGGGTTGAATGACCTTGTTGGTTTGCTTGGGAGTCATTTAAAACCTTTCTGCGTTTGATCATTTTTCCCTTTCACTTTGTCATTCCAAGCTTTTTGGAAAATTGGCCTTCCTCTGTTTTGCTCTCCTTATGGCTTCCTTCAAAGTTTTGAGGTTATCATATTGTATCTTGTCACTATAGAAGAAGGGTAATCCACTTAGGAACCTTTGGATCTTAACCTTTTCACCCTTTATGAAGTTCACATACTTCAACAATTCAAAAAACCTCTTCTCATATTCATCCATTGTCATGGTTCCCAACTTGAGTTTAAAGAACTCTTTCATATTTCTTTCATAATAATGCTCAGACAAATATTTCTCTTGGAAATATCCTTTAAACTACTTCCATGAGATCCTCTTCTCATCAAGGTGCTTGGATTGCTTAAGTTGATTCCACCACATGGTTGCCTTTTGTTGCAAGTGGTAGGTTTCAATTCTAGCTTATACCTGGGAAGGGTAATCGTCCAACTTGAAATATTTCTTTATTTCCAACAACCAAGCTTCGACCTCTTCTCCTTTCCTATGCACACCATTGAAATTTGGTGGCTTAATTTTCCTGAGTTCACCTTGCAAGATGCATGCCTCGGTCCTTCTCCTCTACCTCCTGAAAGGATACACACTTGGGCTACTCCCTGGCCATGAACTTGCATGATTTCTTCCGATGGATTCCCTTGGAGAATGATGGTGTCTATTCATGCTTCTTGATTGCCTATCATTTCCATGATCATCCCTTTTGCTTTGGGATCTGGATGCTGACACTTGTTTGGCACTAGCTGCTTGTTTGGTGCCAGAGTCCTTGTTAACTTGCTTGTGCAACATATTCAAACTTTGAAGTATCTCTTCTTGAGCCTTCATAATCCTTTCATTGTTTGATTTATAGCTCTGCACTTCCCTATGCAGGTTTCTCATAGTTACATGCTCATGTTTGTCTCTTCTCTCATTTGACATTGTCTCAACTTTTCCCATGCTGACATGAAGACCTCTAATCTCTTTCTCGTGGTTGTAAGATCCATGAGTATCTTCCATAACTCCAGTCCTCGTATAAGAACCAAAGTTGTTTTCTTGTACCTCTAATTCTGAAACTAGTGTGCAAGTAATAATTAATGTTAGAACTTGCATGCTATAAAACATTTCATCAATTAGAATACAAGTTATGGGTCAGAGAAGTTTAGGCTCTTTTACCCAATTTACCCGTGTATGTTATAGGTGACTTCTTTTTCTTCCTGCACAATTTTGCATACCCAAATTCTGAATATGTCTCCATGGTTGTCTTCTATGGTTCACAAGCTTTCCAAAGACTGCTCTTGTGCCCCAAACGAAATTTTGAGCAAGGAGTTATGCCCTCTAGAAGTAATCTGGTGCCAAAATTTTACCTTTATTGTTTTCCTGTAATTTTCTCATACAAGCTTTGTTTTGCACCCATGATAGCTCATTGCATAGCTCTCTCCAAATTCTTTTATTTGAGTTGTAAAGACATAGTGTACCTTGGTACTCTTTATTTTCATGGGTTTTGATTGGCTAAAAATGTCGTTTAGGGCCTCAAAATCTCCCCGCAAGGTAATGACCTCCAAAAATATGAACAAATAAAAAAAATTCATTTAAAATTCACTACTTTACAAATATAATAGCCCTTTAAATACGAGTTGTTGACCTCAAATTGGGTGAAATCTGAGTCATTGATCTGATCTCCATCAACGATTCTCGCTGCCAAACCAAACTTTTCCGCGAATCTCACTGACGCCCGATCATCGTTTCTCTTGGAAAACAATTACAATAACTTGTTAAATCGGTCGACCCGACTGTCGACGATCCTCGTTGACTGACGAAACACGCCTCTATTTCGGTCGACCCGATCGTCAACCATCCTTGTTGGTTGATGTGGCAACTGTTGGCGTGGCATGACATGTAGATGTTGACGGGGCATGACACATAGACTATAACATGGCATCGGGTTGGCGTGGCATGACACGTCATCACCCTCTTTCCTTCATCGACCATCGACCATTTCCCTTGGACGACTCGAACACCTCGCCGACTTGGTCGACCCCTGACCATCGACAATTTCTCTTACTCGATCAAAACACTTAGCTGAATTAACCGACACCTGACCATTGGCCATCGAAAATTCCCATTGGCGACCAAACACTTCACCAATCCGGCTGACCCAGCCATCGACCCATCAACCATTTTATTTGGCCAGCTCCAACACTTAGAAAATTTTCAACCAATATCCGATTAATCTAGGTCGTCGATCTATTATTCTAAAATGATCTTGGTCATTGATCTATCAAAATTCACCCAACTCTACCGACGCCCAACCATCCGCCATCAACCATCGAATATTTCTTTTGGTTAATCGAAACTCTTCGCCAAACTCACCAATCCGACCATTGTCCGTCGACAATTTCTCTTCGCGATTTTTCAACACTTAGAAATTTTGACTAAATCCCCAATGAATCTAGGTCATCGATATCCAAGCTAAGGTGATCTTGACCGTTGATTGGCTCCAACCTTCCAACAACCAAAATGAAGCTAAACCATCGATCTATTTCATTTTCCCAATTGCCGAAAACAAATCTCGACCGTCAATTTGCTCAACATTCCAAATAGCTTAAACCTTGTAAATTTTTAAATTTATCAAAATGAATCTCAGTCGTTGATCGTGAGATCAAACACAATCTTGGTCATTGATTCACCAAACTCTCTACAACTCTACAACAAACATTAAAACATGAAATTTGATCATTCCAAGTCGAATTTAACTCTGCAACTCTGCAGATCGACGCCATTAAACCTTTCTTCGATTGTCGTGATGCAAATTCGACCTAAATTTGCTCATGAATTTGGGGATTTCGCTATGTTTTTCTCCATTTCCCCCCCAAATTCATCATAGACAAATCTGCAACGACGGATTTTTCCCAATTCCCAGTCATTTTGGCCCATACAAGCCCAGTGTTTGAACCAGAGGCTCTAATACCATAATGTAACATCCCCCAATCAAACTAAGGTCCATTACGTGCAGAAAACTCATAAAACCTTAAAAAATTCTGTTAATTAATTTCCTATAGCTTATCAGCTACAATTTCATACCAATTTAACCACTGGCTACTACCATTAAACTAATGCAACTACAACGTTCTAAAATAAACGTGAAATGTAGCTAATAAATCATTACAACAACATATAAATCAACCTCATACACAAAGTTCATGCACAACAATTAAACACATAAAATAACACAACAATAAGATAAAACATTTATCTTTCAAATTAGTTGTCCAACCAACTTCTTGGGATGGACGTTCCACCCAACCATAGACTTGTTGTTCCAAATCTCAACAACAAATCACCCTTGAGTTGAGGCTAGCAATCCACAAAAGAGGGTGGTCTCTCATTGTCCACTCACATCTCAGAAATCCCACAACCCACTAGTATTCTCCTACAGTGGTCTCGATTTTCCATCAGCTTTCTTCCTCTCGACTGCCCAACCCAAGGAATTTACCCCTTCATTGATCTCAGTCCCTCAGGCATTTCATTCATTAATCAGGGTCTCTCTAGCACATGTAACCATGAATCTCTCTGTTGGAAACTGAAGGGAACTCACTGCTAGGAAAACTACCAGAAAACTACAACAACACTTGTTGTTACAATGCAACTCACATAGGAGTTCACTCTTCAAGGTTGAAAACCTGGCTCTTTAGTCTTCAACTCCAAATATTCTCGAGAAATGCTTCAACATGCTCTATAATTCGCCCACCATGGTTGCGCAAGCTCCTAGCTCTCTTTCCTGCTCTCTATTTGTTGTTCATGCAAAAACATTCATTCTCTAAAATTGTTATAGTAGCCCATACAAATTTCCTCTCCTTTGGCTTACTTGTTTGAATCACACACTTCCCCAAGCTAATTGTACTCAGCCCCCGTGCTTCCAATAATATAGGATGTGACTTCTCACACCCACCCTCTTACATGCATTCAATGATTGGCTTTGGGGACACTCAATAAAAAATTAGAGTTTAATACATAGTCATAATAAAAATTTAGGAACGTGGGTAGAATTAATAGACATGGATAATTCCCCCTTGGGCCCCTCTATTAGGCATTCTCCTAGAACCTTCTCTCTCTTGTGGATTAATTCAACCCCCATCTTTGTTCATGTCCCCTTAGTAGTTGGCATCACATTTTACTATTAAAATTTCGGAAAATACATTATGCATATTACATCACTTGGCCATAGCCACATATATCTGCATTAAGCATTAATTAAGTTGGGGATTATAACGGAGATGCTACACCATGAAAAAAGAGGTGAGGTGGTGAAGAGCATGCATTGAGCAAACAAACCAAGAAGAACAAATACTAATGTAGAAGGAAAACCTTCACCATTAGATCTCATGGAGGAGTGAGCACACAATGGAGAATATCTTCTTCATTCCCTTACCCTAAGCACTACAACCTTTCATTCCAAATCAAACAACCATAAAGAAATGCCCATGTCAAACTATGCCATTGTGCTACAAAAGAGTCTCTCAAGGAGCCACACCCCCTCGCTTTCCTTGTGCCTTTCCATTCCCTCGTGATCATGGAAAAAGGACAACCATCCCTCTGGTTTGCTAGTCATTCATGAAATTTCGAAATGACAAACCAAAGGGGTGCTTAGTAGAGGAATGGAGCGACAACGATGTTCTTGGAGGCAAGTGGGGGTTGTCTGGTGAAAGTGCATTGTTGTTGCATGTTAGTCTTAGCACCGACATAAGGGTGTCATGTTGGGAGAGGAGGTTTCTGTTGGGGTAGACAAACAGGGAGGGAGGGGGGCTGCTAAGTGACGTCGATGGGTAGAGAATTCACAATGGAGATAAGCTCTGTGCAATATGCCTATGTATTATTACTTTTTAATTCTATGTAAATGAAAGAAATAAGGTTTTGAGCCAATAAAATCTCAAAAAAACTTACTATAAAAGGGTTAAATACATGTTTGTTTCAAACTTTAAAGAAATCAAGTTTTTTTTTTAAGTGTACAGTATAAACTACCTACTAAAACAAAAATAATCGTCGCTGCTAAGCAACATGGACTAATAATTGGTTTTTCAAATTCATAAGAGAAAAAACAAACAAAAAATACAACATATATTTAAATGATTGTATATAATAACATTATTGTATATTCAAATTTATAATGCAAAACAAAAAAAACAAAAAAAATCATAACATAACTTTTAATTGTGAGCATAGATGAAAATCTACATACTCGAGTATATGAACTCGTAGAAATTGGATGTTGAGTTGGATTAGTTTTGATTAATGGAGATGTCTCATATTCCATAAACACAAGTTTTTAAGACTTAAAGACTTTATTCATAATTATCTGCAAAAAATAATGGATTTTCCTTATCAAAGTGTTAGGGCCTACTCTCACCTCCCTACTTTGGGAAACTTAAGAGCTAGTCAATTGATGTATGAGGCCATATTTTTTGAATAATACCCATAATATAGTTGGTGTGTGGTTACTCAATACGAGAGGGTCATCTTTATTAAATAAGGCCCACTGGGTGGTTGGTTCTCATCAATAAAGGGAGCACTGAGTAGTTGGGGTTTTCCGAGTGTAAAACTATTTATAGAGGCTATGCAATGTTTTTTCAAGTATTTTCATGGTATTGGAGCTCTAATGATTTAGAGGTTGCCGCCTTGAAGAGGCCCATGAACATTTCTCTTTTTCTTGATTCAATATAAGGGTTTATATTATACAGGTTCAATACTCTTGTTTCTCCTATTTTACTTTATGTAGTTTATATTGGAGCTCTAATGATTTAGAGGTTGCCCACTTGAAGAGGCCCATGAACATTGTTCTTTTACTTGTTTATCAATATAAGGGTTTATATTATATAGGTTCAATACTCTTGTTTCTCCTATTTTACTTTATGTAGTTTATATTTATTTTGATATTGATCATAATTTATTGTTTCTATTGATTAAGTACACTACAAGTGATATCAAAGCTCTTTTTTGTGCCAACAAGCACGTGAGTTTTAGAGATTTATTTTTAGGCTAGAGACATGCCTTGACGTCTTTAAACATAAAGACAATCATTCAATAGGTAAAATTGTGGCTAGGAAGCATACACACAAGGAATACAAGTGGAGTCACCTAGCTGGATGCCCTTGTACACCTCAGTTCATACATGTTGAGTCGTACTATATTATAGAGAATTTGTATATGGATTCTTTCTTCCACATACATTTAGGTATATAGGAAGCCTCCTAGGCACACATGAAACCCTTCTTACATAAACCTATAAGTTTCTTTCTTTCTATAGTACATCGAGAACAACACATGGGGAGATCACTCTCACATACCAAGGAATTGGGTAGTATGACTAAGGGTACGGTCTATCTTGTTACCATTATTGGAAACCCTCATGCATATCAGAAAGCTATAGTATTTGACACTCCTTTGTGTTTATGAACTTGCAAATCTTAACCTTTATAACACAGGGAGTGAAATTCCATTGACTTGAAATATAAGGAATTTGAGAATTTCATAAGTATAGTAATACTTGAGGAGGAGCAATACCCTAATAGGAGTAAAAAGAGAGAGTATAGGGCTAGCCCATACCATTGTGGGAAAGCTACCCAAAAAACCCTTGCATGACACTGATTGTGTTGGTATAACACTTCGGTAACCCTTCTGGTGGATCTAAGGGTCCCATGGCAACCACTAGAATTGTGACCATGGATACTAGGATCACCCAATTGGAAAGCCAAGTCTCTCGAATTGAAGATTGGGTCTCTATGTTTGACAACCTGGAATAATATGTTTCTAAGATCGTCTCAAAGATCGATGACCTGTAAACCGAGGTGTCTAAAACTAATGACCAGCTACATATAATCCTTGCAGTCCTATTAGGAATGGTGCATTGGCATGAACCATTGGGGCCATGGCCATTGGTGAATCCTATGCAAGAGGAGGGCATGTACATGGTCACCATTTCAGGACAGCCAACACCATATGTTGCGTAGATTGCTCAAAATAGATTTGAATGAGTTAAATGGCTTGACTCAATAAGATGGGTTACCTAGATGGAACACCACTCTTCCCTCCAAGGTATTAATGATGACTTGTTTAAACTTCAAGTGGGTGTGTTGTAGTTGGATTGGGAGTGTTGGCATTGGTGCCAATGGCATAAGGCAACCTATGTGGGGTACATTACCTAGAACCAATTTGTGAAGGGCATCTATGTTAGATTTAAAATATATACTTTTTTTAGGGTTGTTAACCAAGTTTTTCCAAATTGGATTAGACGAAGACTTTGTTGCTTCCCTCAAGTAGTTGGAAATCCACATAGAAGGTTTAATTGATATTTTTTTCAAAGAATGTTTTATGAGTGGTCTAAAGGAGGAGATTTGAGCACAAGTCTAGATGGCTCACCCCACTACTTGGTTGGTGGCCTCTCAACTAGAGAAGCATGGGTGGTGGTAAATGCCCAAAACAAACAACCCATTTTTGTTCCACAACCACATCTTCCTTTTGTGCCACCTCCACCTCCTTCTCACAACCCTAGAGTCCACGACTTAACTTGAGTAGAAGTAGTAGAACACTAATATCTAGGCCTTTACTATCACTGCGATGAACTTTTTTTCAACGAGCTTCAATGTAGGGAGCATAATTATTTTTCGTAGATATGGCCCCATCTGACACACCCAAGGAAATTTAGGAAGTTACTACACAGTTGGATCTACTAGAGACCACACCTTCTCCTCATGAAGAAACCACCTAGGAGCATGCTTGTGAGGAACCCTAAATTTCTCTCCATGCTTTATTAGGAATTTCAATTCCCTAGACAACACCCATAATTTTATTCATCGTCAAGTCGCAGAGGAAGGCCATGGTTATGTCTATGCAGTGCACAATTTTCAAATCATGTTAGACAATGGAGATATGATGAAATGTGGTGGTAAGCGTGAGAATGTGAAACTCCAACTTGGGGACTATTTTCTCAAATCAAACATGTTTGTTATTGAAATAGGAGGACGTGATGTCACTCTCAGAGCATAATGGTTGCAAACATTAGGCTCGATTATAATGGAATTCAATGAGTTATACGTGAGCTTTAATAAGGAGGGAAGTAAACACACCCTCAAAGGTCTCAAGGTTGGTTCCAAAAAAAATTTCAACTCTCATTGTATGGAAAAGCTTTTGAAGAAATGCCACTCAAGCATTATTGCACAATTCTAGGCCATTGAAGTTATGGATAACTCTCTAGAGGAAATTCACTCTGATTTGCAATTGGTTTTGAATAAACATCAATAGATCTTTGAAACACCCCATGACTTACCATTTTTGGTGGTGAGCATGATCATGGTATACCATTAATTCCAGGCAGTCAACTGCTCAATGTGCATCCTTATTGACATCCTTTTTCACAAAAAATGAAATTGAAAATATCTTTCAAGAACTGTTGGACGTTAGTGTGATATGTCCTAGTACTAGTCCCTACTTATCTCTAATCATCATGTTATTGAATAAAGAAGACAACTGGTGCATGTGCCCAAACTTCTTTGTTCTTAATATGTTAGCAGTCAAAGATAAATTTCCATTCCTAGTCATTGATGACCTCCTGGATGAGGTTCACAGTGCCCAATTTTTCTCTAAACTAGACCTTAACTTGGGTATCACCAAATCCAAATGAAGGATGTTGGCATTCCTAATATTACCTTCTACACACATGAAGGACATTATGAGTTTTTGGGGATGCCTTTTGGTCTTTTCAATGCTCCATGCACTTTTCAGAATCTCATGAACTAGCTTTGTCGACCCTTTTTGCGCTACTTTGTGCTTGTCGAGATTTGTCGACCTTTTTCGCACAACTTTGTGCTTGTCTTCTTTGATGATATTTTGATTTAGAGAAAAATTTGAGTAGCACATGTGGAGCATGTTGATAAAGCCCCAAAACTACTCTAGGATAACTAGTTGTTCCTCAAATGCTCCAAATGCACTTTTGGCGCTTCTGAAGTAAAATACTTAGGTCAGATAATTAGTGGGACAAGGGTGTAAGTGGATCCCAAGAAAATTAGGACCATGAAATATTGGCTACAACCTAAGACTTTGAAGAGATTACATTGTTTCTTAGGTCAACTGACTACTATTAGAAGTTTGTGTGGGATTATGGTCAAATTGCAACCCCATTAATCACCTTGCTCAAGAAGAATGCCTTTGTATGGAATGATGTGACAAAACAATTAGACCATGCTTTAAAGGGAGCCATGTGTACTACTCTAATATTAGATGTGCTTGGTTTCACTAAGACTTTCATCCTAGAATGTGATGTCCTTTGGAAAAGGTCTTTGTAATGTTCCTGACTTGGCTAGTTTGGGGAACGCTGCTAATGTGTGTGTAGGATCAAAGGTTTATAGCATATAAATGATCATACAAATAATAAACGCGACAAAGGACTGCAATTTTGTATTATGATATCTCTGTGGATTACAAAATGGCTGAATGCGGCTGAATAACTGACAATACTCGACTAGATCAACATACAAAGGATCTTAGTCAGAATATAAATAAGCAACTACGGCTGAATAAAATAACAACACTCGGCTAGATCAAATGACAAAAGGATCTTAGCCAGAATACAAATAAGCAACTAAAAGATAATACCCGGAATATGGGAGCACTGCGGAATCAATGAAGAATGATGGAAGACCTGGATGATCTTCCTGGTGACTAGGGTGTGTCTTTCAACACCAAAATCAACCAACTGGTGTCTTCCTCCTGGAATACACTGAACTATCTCTCCTGAGATGCGCCTCTTCTCCTCAATGACAAGTTATAATATGCATAATGATGAATTAGGTCGCTGACCCTTCCTTTATAGCTTTCCAAAACCCTAAATCATGTTGAAACCCTAATTCACTGCTGACTTCTATTTTTAGCTCATAATGACTTAAAAGCGTTGTTAACCCTTGTTAACTCAGTGTCACTTTCTGAATATAACACTTGTGACTAGAGTGACCTCTAGTAACCCTGTTTACCCCTCTTTGGCCCTCGCTATAGTCTAACAGGGTGGTTTAGACCATTAAGCTTCCTTTTTTGGAGCTCCTATTTAGAAAGGGACATTACAGTCCTCCCCTCCCGAAATTGCTTGTCCTCAAGCAATACCAGTCCAGGGTGTTGCAACACCTAATCACTCTCCCAAGTAGCATCCTCTACTGGAAGCCCTCTCCATCCGATCAAACACTCTCTGATGACCCTGCTCCTTAGTTTCCACTCCCGGAACTCCAAAACCTCATCCAGAACTAACTCCAGCTATCCCTCCTCATCCAATGGGGGAAGCTCCTCTGATGTGTTAATGAATTGTCCCACTGCCTTTTTGAGGCAAGACACATGGAACACGTTATGAATCTTGCTCCCCTCTGGAATCTCTAGCTCGTAAGCAATCTCGCCTACTCAACGCATGATCCTGTAAGGAGTATAAAATATGGGCTTGAGCTTCTCGGTTCCACTCTTCTTTAAAGATGATTGTCTGTAGGGTTGGAGTCTTAAGAAAACCAAATCTCCAACCTCAAAGTTGCGCTCTATCCTGTGCCTGTCCACACTTATCTTCTGTCGGTTTTGCGCCGCTTGCAGGTTCTCTTTCAACAATTTGAGAATCTCCTGACTTTCTATGATCCAATCCTTGGCCTTGGGAGCTCTGCTCTCCCCGAAGACCAAGTCTACCAAAGTGGGAGCATCATATACATACAATGCTCAGAAGGCTGTCATACCAATGGACACGTGGAAGGTGGTGTTGTAGCAATGTTCCCCTAAATGTAACCACTTTACCCACGTTCTCTACTGTCCTCCTACATAGTTCCTCAAATACCCTTCAACCCACTTGTTGATAATCTCGGTCTGCCCATCTATCTAAGGGTGATTGCTAGTGCTAGGTGTCAACTCTATCCCCACCAACTGAAACAACTCTCTCCAAAATGTCCCTATGAACCGACTATCCCTGTCACTGATGATGTTCTTCGACAACCCATGAAGTCTGAAGACCTCCCTGAAGAAAAGCTCGGTTACCTGAACTGCGCTGTACTCTATCGGTATGGCGTAGAAGTGAGAAAACTCGGTCAATCTGTCGACCACTACATAGATACAGTCCTTACCCTAGACCTTGGGTAGACCGGTGATGAAGTCCATAGATATACTCTCCCATTTCTGCTCTGGAATGGGGAGTGGCTGAAGTAGCCCTGTTGGAAGAGCATGCTCTGACTTGTTCTGCTGGCAAGTCACACACTCACTGACGTGTCTCATAACATCTTGTTCGAGGCCCTTCCATGAGAACCTCTCTCTGATCTGTCTGTAGGTTTTGAAAAACCCCTGATGGCCTGCTAGAGGTGAATCATGAACTGCGGTGAGGATTTTCTTCTTAAGCCCTGAATCTGGCACCAAGTAAACTCTATCCTTGT
>ML784387.1:282155-295721 GCA_009831015.1 Picea engelmannii | reverse complement strand
TCTTAATCCCTCTGGGGCATAAATGGTTTGGAGAAAGTTTTAGTCTTTGGCATTGAGTTTGCCAGATCTCAAGTGCGAAGGATGGCATCCTGCAAAGTGGGAGGCCTGTATGCCTTCACCCATCCTCTCAAAGGCTCTATGAGTCCTTCTGTGAATAGCATGATCAGCCTGGGTTCTGATATATCTGTCACTGCTACGACTACCCGCTGAAACTCTGTGATGAACGCCTCTGTTGTGCTAGTTTGTCTCAACTAGGCTAGATCCCTGAAGTGTACCTCGAGATCCTTCCTGTCAAACCTATCCATGAGCCTATCTGTAAACTCCCTATAGGAGGTGATGCGATTGTGACCCAATGTCACCAGTCCATGATACCACCACTCGTGTGCCTCACCCTCCAAGTGTAAGGTCACGAAATTGATGGAATCTGTCTCGGTCATCTGGTTGAGCTTGTAATACATGTTTAGCTTCTGTACCCAAGCTCTGGCGGTGTATTTGGATGATCCGTCGAAAGAAGGGATGGTGAGTTTCCCAACTTTTCGGATGAAATCGAGGTTATGCCCCTGCTGCTGTTGTGGTCCTCCCCTCTGCGGCTCTTTGGGGCGGTTCCTGAGTCTAAGTCCACAGTACTCGACTAAGGTCATGTCCTGATGGAAGTCATGACCTAATGCTACGTACTCCCTCATATGCTCTGCAATGTCGTTGGCATGAGTGGGTGGCCTCTGTGCTATTGGAGGCGATGTTGCTACCGGGGGTGCCCTCTGGAAACTGGGAAACAAGGGTCTGGGAATCCTACTCGCAGAGGTGTATGTGCAAGAGGGTGACTGGGGTCTACTGCCTGCTCCCGAGTTTGCCTGTGCTGCATGTGGGACTTGTGTATCTGGGGTGCCCACTCTAGCCAATCTATCAACTACGTGTGCCAAGGACCGAGACATGGTTCGTTGACTAGCTAACATACCGTTGATAACCTGCATGAAAGATGCCTCTGGATTTATGGGGGCCTTGCCACTGCCCTCTTGTTGCTCATATCTGTCTCCTAGCATCCTCTCTGCCTCGCGCTCAGCCTCACGCTCTGCTTCTCTGTGTGCCTCTTCCTCTTCCTCTGAGCTAGGAGGAAAAGGGGGAAAATCAGGCCTATGCCTTCTTTCCTGATGCCTGTTGTAAGTGACATATTCGTCACCTATGTGTTCACGACCCTCTGGGTCTTCTGCTGCACTCATTGTCTTTAGTCACAAGCTGGCAGGACTAAAGCTCTGATACCACTGTAATGTTCTTGACTTGGCTAGTCTGGGAAACATTGCTAATGTGTGTGTAGGATCAAAGGTTTACAGCATATAAATGATCATACAAATAATAAACGTGACAAAGGACTACAAGTTTGTATTATGATATCTCTGTGGATTACAAAATGGCTAAATGCGGCTGAATAACTAACAATACTTGACTAGATCAACATACAAAGGATCTTAGTCGGAATATAAATAAGCAACTACGACTGAATAAAATAACAACACTCGGCTAGATCAAAAGACAAAAGGATCTTAGCCAGAATACAAATAGGCAACTAAAAGATAATACCTGGAATATGGGAGCACTGCAGAATCAATGAAGAATGATGGAAGACCTGGATGATCTTCCCGGTGACTAGGGTGTGTCTTTCAACACCAAAATCAACCAACTGGTGTCTTCCTCCTGGAATACACTGAACTATCTCTCCTGAGATGTGCCTCTTCTCCTCAATGACAAGTTATAATCTGCATAATGATGAATTAGGTCGCTGACCCTTCCTTTATAGCTTTCCAAAACCCTAAATCATGCTGAAACCCTAAATCACTGTTGAAACCCTAATTCACCGTTGACTTCTATTTTTAGTTCATAATGACTTAAAAGCGTTGTTAACCCTTGTTAGCTCAATGTCACTTTCCGAATATAAAACTTGTGACTAGAGTGACCTCTAGTAACCCTGTTTACCCCTCTTTGGCCCTGGCTATAGTCTAACGGGGTGGTTTAGACCATTAAGCCTCCTTTTCTGGAGCTCTTATTTGGAAAGGGACATTACAGTCTTGAGGTAGTGTTGATGCAAGAGGAGCACCCATTCACTTTCACTAGTAAACAATTGTGTGATCAAAACTTGGGTAATACCACCTATGAGAAAGAAATGATGGCCACCCTTCATGTCGTCAATACATGGCCCATGTATCTCATTGGAATGCATTTCCACATCAAGACAAACCATCATAGCTTGAAGAACTTTTTGGAACAATGATTGTCGTCACCAAAGCAACATAAGTGGGTCACTAAGATGTTATGTTATGATTATGAGATCATATTCAAAAAGGGCAAGGAGAATGTGGTTGTTGATTGTAATGTTCCTAACTTGGCTAGTATGGGAAACACTGATAATCTGATGTATCTATTGTAGATAATTCATTGTTACATCATATAAATGACTATACATATGATAAATGAGACAAAAGACTACAAATCTTATATTATGATATTCCTGTGAGTACAATGCCGAAAGCGACTGAATAAAAATGAATCACTCAGCTAGATCAAATGAAAAAAGGATCTTAGTCAGAATACAATAAGCAAACTAAAAGATAATACCCGATAATAGATGAACATTGTGAGATCAATGGAGGAGTTGGAACTATGGCAGCTCGCATGGTAACTGCTGCAAGTCCGGAAAATTTGCCCCGGTGGCTAAACCTCTCAGAATGGCCTAGAAATTGTCCCAAATGGTGCGCCCTACTCTACCTCTCAGTCCTGGTGACTGACCGTCCCCTCTGTTGGTGTGTCTGGACCCTGGATGGATCCCCTTGGGGAAATGCGCCCCTCTACCACTAGAAAATTGTGCCCTAGTGATTCCACTGTCAGAATCGTCTGAAATGTGTCTCAAACTGATCCCCTTAGCCTACGAAAATGGGTCGGAAGGGTTTCCTTGGATTTAATCTGATGATCACTGGGGAACCCCAAATGTGTCCTCCCAAAGTGTCGCACTCCCAATGTCTGGAAAATGCACCCCAGATGATTCCTCCGTCAGAATATGACGAGGAACCAGGCAAAAGATGTGCCTTTCCTTCCTCTCAACTGGGACAAGTCGATCCACTGAACCTCAGAAGTTGCACCCTCACCTTGAATAAGTGCGCCCTTGCTGCTGGAACTGTTGAAACAATGTAACTGCAAAGAGTATTCTTATTATTATTGATATTTTATTTATAGGATCAATCCCCATTGTGGATTGATCATGTTGGATATTGTAATAGGACCAAATCCCCTTTTGCGGATTGGTCAACAGACAATTATAATAAGCAGAATAAGAAGTCGGCTCCAGCAGTTAATAAGAAGACCCAAAAATATAATGAAGGTGGGTTTACCCACCCAGATTGAGAAGTCGGCCCTGCCAGTGAAAAGACACTTCACACGTGCCAGAACTTGTATAAATAAAGGAGGCTAGCACCTCATTTGAACACAACTCACTTGCTCAGTTTGAGAGACAAGTTCTGATCTGTTACCAACAAAGGAGAGAGAGAGTGGCACATATCTTGAAGAGGACTTTCTGTTTTAGCATAAAGATCTCTTGGCATTGTATTGGCTATCTATATTAAGGAAGTTTTGTTGGGTTTTCTTCCCCTAGAGGGTTTCCCAAGATAAATGCTATGTCTCTTGTGAATGTGTATTTCTCAGTGATCTTGTTCTTATGTTTTTATTATCTATTGAAATGCAAAGAACTATAATAATGGCATAAACTTTAATAGGAACCTGTGTAACTGCTGCTAAAGAATGATGGAAGACCTGTGTGATCTTCCTAGTGACTAGGGTGTGTCTCTTAACACCGAAATCAACCAACTCGTGTCTTCCTCCTGGAATCCACTGAACTATCTCTCTTGAGATGCACCTCTCTCCTCAATGACAAGTCAAAATCTACACAATGATGAATTAGGTCGTTGAACCTTCTCTTATAGCTGCCCAAAACCCTGATTTGTTGTTGACCTCTAATTTTAGCTCGCCTGTTCTATTTTTAGCTCTAATTGGCTTAACAACGCTTTTAGCCACTTTTAGCTCAATGCCACTTTCCGAATATAACACCTTTGACTTGAGTGACCTCTAATAACCTTGTTTACCCCTTTCTAGCCTTGGCTATAGTCTAACGGGGCAGTTTAGACCATTAATCCTCCTCTCTGGAGCTCCTATTTGGAAAGGGACATTACATTGATGCCTTGTCTAGGAAATATGAGGAGGMAGGGTCCTTCTTTGCCTTATCCTTATTGGTATCAAATTGGATTGTAGMGATATGACAATAATGGTTGACTACTATTGACAAGGTGGTTCAACTCATCTAATGGCCCAAGGAGGACCCCAACCCCCCTACAAGCTATACTTGGTACCATGACACCTTGAGGTATAAAGGGTGTATTTTTATGGTACATAAATCAAGTTTAAAAGAACGTTTGCTAGCAAAATTACATTCCTCTCACACCACGGGTCATTCATGGTTTCAAAAAATAAGAACTAGCTAAGTACTCCTTCTTTTGGGAAGGCATGAAAAGGGACATCCATACTTTGTAGATGAAACAATGAAGGAGGGAGAAACAATGAAGACTCTTGGGGCATTGCAACAATTACAAATCCCTATTGCTATCTGGGTTGACATTTCCATGGATTTTATTATTAGCCTTCCTAAAGTCGGTAACAAATCTGTCACCACGGTGGTAGTTGATCACCTTTCCAAATATGCTCAGTTTTGTGTTTTATAACACCCCTTTATGTCATCCATGGTTGCCCAAGTCTTCAGGGATCCAATTTTTTACATAGCATGCCTAATTCCATTGGATGGATCGTGGTCCCAACACCTTCACCAATAATTATGGCAGTATTTGTTTAAACTATATGGCACACACTTGAAAATGAGCATGGCTTATCATCCCCAAATAGATGATCAAATAGAGGTGGTGAATAAGTGCTTGGAAACTTAAATGTGATGTTTTGCATTAGATTGACAAGGCCAATGGGTTTAGTGGCCATTGCTTGCTAAATGGTAGTACAATACTACCTATCATGGTGCTACCCAAATGTAACCATATGAAGTTATCTATGGATGAAAACCTCCCCTAGATGCTTTGTACTTACTAGACACATCAAAGGTTCAAGAAGTGGATTGAGTGCTTAACACCTGAGCAACTATTCTTAGTACACTTAAGGACAATTTAGTTTTGGCTCAAAATATAATGAAGTGTCATGTAGATGAACATCACTCCAAGTGCTCTTTTGAAGAAGGGGATCATGGATTTGTTCATCTCTAGAATTATAAGCATACATCTCTTAAAGACGAGAGCCACTAGAAGCCATTGCCAAAATTCTATGCACCTACCATATCCTCCTAAGCATTGGAGAAGTTGCCTACAATTTGGCTCTCTCAACTGACTCCAAGATCCACCTAGTCTTTCATGTGTCCTATTTAAAGAAGGTTGTGACATTGAATTGCCAATTTCAAACCAACCTTCCTGAACTTAATGAAGAAGGCTCCATTTGGTTATAATTGGACGCAAAATTGGGCACAACAGAGTGTTAATTATGCCAACACAATATTCGAGAGGTCCCAATACCATGGAAGGATGCACAACTTGAAGATGCCACATGGGAACCAACAATGATTTTACAATAGTTTCCACACCTCTAGCCTTAAGGACATTGTTGCTTTTGAAGGTGGAGGGATATTAGGGCCCTACCCTAACCTTCCTACTTTGGGCTACTTAGGAGTTTGTCAATTAATGTATGAGGACAACTTCTTTAAATAAGGCCCATTAGGTAGTTGGTGCAAGGTTATTCAGTGTGAAAGGGTCATATTTATTAAATAAGACCGACTAGGCGGTTGATAGTCATTAATGTCAGGACCACAAGTAGTTAGGGTTTTGCTAGCGAGAAACTATTTGTAGAGGTAGAAGGTTATGTGATGTTCTATCAAATATTTTCACTGTAATGGAGCTTTGTTCATTGAGACATTGCCCCTTGAAGAGGTCCATGATCATTGCGCTCTTTCTCGATTATCAATATAAGGATTTATATTTTATTGGTTCAATACTCTTGTTTTTCCTATTTTACTTTATGTAGTTTATGTTTCCTTTGATATTGCTCATAATTTATACTTTTCACTGACTAAGTATGCCATATAAAATCTCATCCTTGCTCCTTTCCTTATCAAATATCCAAGAAACTATTAAATATAAATTCTCTATTAGAGAAATGAGTTTTTTCTTGAATTGAGCCTACTAAGAAGGATATCACCACTCTATATTCCTAAGATGCTCCACATACCCAACTAAAGCATGGTAGATTTTCGTATGTGACTTTGTTTTTGTTCATCTTCTTTAAGCTAAAAAAACTTAAATTTTAATTTTAATTATAAGTGTATACCCAATTATGCCATTAAATTGGCATACCATTGTTGTATATCAAAGAGATTTAAAGCTTTCTCCTTTCCCTCTTTGCAGATCCCTTAGGGTAGCATGTCTCGCCATGTATGTTAAGATAAATGAAGTGCACTCTCTTGCTTTCATGGGTAAATGTCTCACCATGTGTGTTCAGATTAAAGAATAACGAATACACCATTTATCCTCATAATGAATGATGTGTTGGGTTAGGCGTAGGGGTAACTCTAGGCTAAGCATCCTAGTCAACATCATCTTTAAACTCCCCTCTATGTAAGTTATTTGATATGATATTTAGAAATGTAAAAGACCACAACAACATGTTTATGTTTGCCTTGTTGTTCAAGGTACTCTTAATTATTTGATCAAAATTGAGTTTTACTCATCCCTTTCATTGAGAATTACAAGTTTGCTTACAAATTTTTTTGTCTAAGCTTGAGACAAACATTCTTTAAGAAAAAAAAAGAAATTTTTATTTATTTGTTTATTTTATTATTATTATTATTTTTTTTATGGATAATAAGATATTTACTAGATTATTTGTAATTGAGATTAAACTTTTATAATTTATTAGAGAATAATAAAACATTAAATTATTGTTAAAATTTTACATTTAAATTGAATATTTTTATTTGTTTTAAATATTTTAAGAGTGGTTTTTATGTAAAGTAAATTGTCCAACCTTAAATTTTATAAGTTGGATAAAATCTATCTATCATTTTACATTTTAAAGTTTGACTCTATAACAAAGACACTCCACTTTTTACAATTTTATTTAAGAGAGCTTTTAAGCCCATCACATTTAATTATTTGGTTTTAGGAATTTCCGTATTCAATGTTTTAATATCAAATTACAATTTTTTTTTTTTAAATATTGAAGATTAGGTAAAAAATAAAGACTTTAAATATTAAGGTTTGGAAGTTTTAAAAAATCATCTGGTTAAATCGAAGGTTTTAAATTATATGTGTAAAAAAAATCTCTAAATAAATGGATGAGATGACAAATTTGCTAGAATATAAATGTAAGTATTTTTTTAAAGGATTTAGTCATTTTCATATATTTTATTATCAAATTATTAAGAAAGTCATTACAAGTGTTAAGAATATAAAATATTAATTGGAATTTTTAGTTTTGTTGTTTCATCTTAAAATTTTGATGTCTTAATAATTATGATCAATAGAGTTGTTAGAAAAAAAAAAATTTCACTATGCATTTTGTATATAACAATAATAATTTATTTTTAAGATTAGAACCAAGCCAAACACCAAATAGGTGTATAAGACACCCTTGTCTATGTGACAAGGAACATTCAAACTTATATGTTCTTTTTACATTCAAGAGATATCAAGAAATGGTCACAATGATAACTTAATTTTTATGACATGCAAAATAAATCTATCAAAACATAACTCAACGACTCCAAGAATTGGAGGATATATTTAAACAATCTCCAAAGGATTGGAGGATAAACAAGCCTAAGTCCAAAAGATATCTACATGCATGTGTGGGTTTTAGGTAAACACATTTTATTAAAAAAAATCAAACCATAACAATGACTATTTCCACAATAACAAATCTTAAACATCACATACAGACTTGTCATAAATATCTATTAACTTTGACACAACAAAATTCATATCCAAAATTTTACAAAGCATCAAAGTTTTCACCTACATTTTTTTCGAGAAAATCTATAAATTGAAAACCCTACAAATACTTTTTCCATGATCCATAAATGATAGACTTCCACCTCTAAAAACAAACATGATCCATAAATGATAGACTTCCACCTCTAAAAACAAACACAAACAAGAAGCATGATAAATTCACATTTCACTCAAACTAATTAAACTAACCCTTAACTAAATTTTCACTACACTTATAACAAATCTGACACTTATAACAAATCTTATGCTACTCTATATTTGACCTACAAGAACCTCAACACCATTACAAAAGATCGTTGACCAACGAGGACGACAAGTCCATTACATGATCTCAAGTGTTGACTTGAGTGGAGTTGATCGAAGAGTAGAGTAAACTAGTTTTAACGACCTCAAAATAACTGCAATCCAAAGCCAAAAACGCGGTACGGGAAAAAAGCCCTAGGGTTTTAGGATTTGAAACCCTAGCCGCCTTGGCATTCCCTCTTTTCCTCGTGCGCGGCGATAACCTCACTACCGTCCATTTCATCTCCCGGATCGCTTGCCAGCCGACACTAGTTTCCATCGAATGATTTCAAGAAACACGCTAAAACTCCATTGCGTTTATACTCCTGTTTTCCAGATTGAAATTTCCGCGGTCCAATCCAGCGGGTTATAAAGAGGTTTTTCATCTCGGGCCCGAAGAAATTCGGCCATTAAAAAATACAGAGCGGTATAACGATAGCAAATCTGCGGTTCTGGCCGCTAATCCCAAAGAATTTAGAAGCAATTTCAATAGTTATTGCTGCTGTCATTTTATGGGTATGGAGGTCAAAGCCCCGGAAGTTAATCGATCGACAGGGATGGGCACGGGCACTGCAACTGACAAAGAGGTGCTTTCCCTTGCCAGATTGTGGATACGCCAGGCTCTCACCTCCGTTTCACAGGTATGCATGTGATGTGATTTTTCTTTTCTTTCTGTTGATTCTTATTGATGTGTCTGATTGGAGAATGCAAGTGTAGAATGCTGGGACAATGGATTTTTAATTTTGGTTGGGTTTTAGTTTTTGGCTACTCTGAATCTTTTATGTAGCATTTGTCTCATGGTAAGCATAGTCACCATAGACGAGTTCGGGATTCTGTACAATTTGGAAAAAAATGGTACTACAAAGAAAAAACAGGAGTATACATATCTCACCAAAAGCCTGTAACCATTATTGTATGTCCATTTGTTCTCAATTTTAGTTGAATTGAATAATAACACACACTGCATATTCAATTCTATGGAGATTTGAGGAAATATGAAGAAATTAAATAATTATAACGATTATAATTCATTTAATAGGAGTTGCGGAAAAAAAACGCAGCAACCTAAATAACAATTACAAATAAAAAAATACACAACCGTATCTCTTTTCAAGAATTCTCGCTTCTAATCTCTAACAGTGGGATTTTTTCTCACGTATAACGTTCAAGCAAGTGAAATCGAACTCTCTTCACTTGTGTTTTGGTTAGTGAGCTTAACCTCTGTAAATAGCAATTTCCAGCAATTTTTTGGCTGGAAATACTTTTCTCAATATGGGGACGTCTGATTCGGCCGAATTCTTCTACTACAGCAGTAAGTTCAAATTAGGGGTGTCTACATGTCAAAAGGGGCTTGTTTTCAGGAAGCGATATGCACCAGGCAGACTTTCTGCCTGGAACCTTGATGTGACTTTCTGCTCTCACCTTCGTTTCACAGGTATGCATGTGATTGTGATTTTTCTGTTCTTGCCGTCGATTCTTATCGAGGTGTTTGATTGGAGCATGCAAATGTAGAATGCTGGGGCGTTGGATTTTTAATTTTGGTTGGGTTTTAGTTTTTGTCTACCCTGACTCTTTTATGTACCATTTGTCTCATCGTAAGCATAATCACCAAAGATGAGTTCGGATTCAGATTCGGTTGGAAAAAAATTAAAAATGGTTCTAAAAAGTCAATTTCAAAGAAAAACAGGAGTATACATCTCTCTAAAAGCTCGTAACCATTATTTATGTCTATTGTTCTAAATTTTAATTGAATTGAATAATAATACACACTGCACATTCTATTATGTTGAGATTTGAGGAAATATAAAGATATCAAATAATTGTATCAATTGTAAATCATTTAATAAGAGTCGCAGAATAAAAACACAGCAACCTAAATAACAATTACAAATTAAAAAACAAACAACCGTATCTCTTATCAGGAATTCTCGCTTAAAATCTCCAACAGCGGCAGGCACCAGCAGTTGAAATTTATCTTCTCGTATAATGCACAAGGAAGGGAAATCGAAGTCTCTTCAAGTGTGTTTTGGTTAGTGAGCTTAACCTCTATAAATAGCAATTTCCCGCAATTTCTTGGCTGGAAATACTTTTCTCTGTATGGGGAGGCCTGATTTGGCTGAATTCGGCTACTAAATGGTAAGTTCAAATTAGGAGCGCCCATATGTCAAAAGGGGTTTGCTTTCAGGAAGCGATATGCACCAGGCAGACTTTCTGCCAGAAACCTTGGCACCCATATGTCAAAAGGGGCTTGTTTTCAGGAAGCTATATGCACCAGGCAGACTTTCTGCCAGAAATCTTGGCGCCCATATGTCAAAAGGGGCTTGTTTTCAAAAGGGGCTTGTTTTCAGGAAGAGATATACACCAGGCAGAATTTCTGCCAGAAACTTTGATGTGACATGCAGGACAGGTGGAACCATACACATTTGGAACGTTCCAGGCAGTATTTTGCATGGTGCTTATTGATCGCCCCTGTTCTCGTGTATGGGTGTTGATATATAAAATATCTGTGTTCAATAATAATGTATAAAATATTTATATTCAATAATAAATAATAATACACATTGGAGAATAATTATATGAGGCAACGGATTAGGTAGTTCCTCAACTGTCTTAATATTGTATCAAAGAAAATGTATCAGGGGGTTTTGGATATGGGCAAACACTTGATATTAATTGTAATGTCCCCATTTTGGGACATTATAACATTACAATTTACAACATTTGAGAGTGTTATTCTTATCTGAGTAGCCAGATAGGGGTGACAGAGAGTCGGGAGATATTGAGGGGTTTATTTGGGCCCGACTTGTATCGTTCATCATCAGGATCCATTCCACACAACCGGGCTTTGGTTCCATTGCATTCCGATGATTTTCGTAATTTTGAGTTATTATGGGTCATATCTTAATTAAATTCACTAAGAAGGTCATATGGGCATATTACTTGGAGAAACCTCTTAGTGTAATAGCTCATCGGAATCGGGAGGAAGAGCATTACATAATAAGATGATGAGAAGTGACTTTCAATGGTCGGAGAAGCCATCAGGATGGATAAATCACTATTTAGAGGTAAAATGGTTAATTAATTAATTAATTAAGTGATTGTTGAATTTAATGCAGCTGCAAGAGCCATTCTCCCTGGAGGATGGCTTAAGACCCTAGTTGTGGACTAGGGCCCCCAGTGCACTCCCGGGGTTCTTGGTCTGGGACCAAGCAGTTAGTGGCATGGCAAAAGACCCTTGTGAGGGCCCCCAGTAGATGACTGGGGTTCTTGGTCTGGGACCAAGCAGTAAAGACCCTTGTGTGGGCTCCCGAGTAGTTGACTGGGGGTCTTGGTCTGGGACCAAACAGTATAAGTCCCTAGATATGTCTAGGGCCCCTGGATGTGTTCTAGGGTACCCATGCCTAAAGCATGGGTTGATCCTTGGTCTTGTACATTGGTGAATAAGACCCCAGATATGTTCCGGGGCAACTTGATCCTTGATCAAGTAGATCTTGGTGTAATACCAAGATTTGTGGATGTGTGATCCTCTTCCAGGATAGTCCACAGGGCCTAGGAGAGATTATGAAGATGAGCATGACCATTTGAAGGATGTATCCCATATGCAGTGATGATAAAGTTAATTGGTCACCTTGAGAATAATATGGACATGTGTTGCCACTAAGAGAACCTCTCTAAACCCCTTACTTGTTCCACACCCTTTGTTTTTTTGAGGTTGAGTTGATTGGGGTTTGTATGTTTTTTTTTTAGGGCTTAATAAAAAAAATATTAATTAATGTTTAATTATAATATATTAAATTAATATTTATATTAATTGAATATGTTATTTTTAATTATATTTTTATTAGCCTAGCCCTAGCCTAAAAGTATAAATATAAACCCTTCCCCCTCACTTTTACTTACACTCTTTCTCTCCTCTTCCAAGTCTGGTGGATTGTTCTGAGATCTTCTAGTTGAGCTGCAGCCTCCTTCAACAGTTTAGATCAGTCTTCTTTTATTGCTGTTGACAGGTCCTTTTGTTTATGCTGTGTGGAGGGTTCTTTCTTTACTGCTGATAGGTCTTTTCCTTGCTGTTGCCAAGTATCTTACTGTGCTAAGGGTTGCTGAATTGAGGTTCCATTTGTTTGCTGTTGCAAAGTGTCCAAAAGGTTGCCACTTTCTCCTCTCCTGCCATCCTATTACAACCGACCCTTTCCTCAAGCAAGCGAAACCTGTTTGAGGCTGTCGTCCCCTCCCTCTTGAGCAGATCTGGAACCCTGAGGGCCGCGACAACCCTTATTGGGTTGCTAGATCTTCTTTATAGGCAGCTGTCCACCCTTGGTCCTGATCTTGATACTGTGTGTGGCTTGAACAAGGGTTTTGTTTCCAGTGGGGTTTTTGATTGCTTTGTGTGAGTTCTTCTCCTTGGTGGCTTCATTGTCCTCTATTCTCTTGTTAGATCTAACCCTTGAGGTAGATCCATGACACACAGACTTATCTGAGCTTAACACTTTGGCCTATCATCTCTCATATGTGGCATGATCTTCTTTATTACACAGAGGTAAGATCATCAAGAGGTGAGTTGCTGTTTTCAATCCTGTTGCTTTGCTTGCACTTAGATCTATTGATTAGCATACCTTGATTTTATTCTAGTTCAGATTTATCTAATGTACATGCTAAGAAATGTTTACCTAGTCTAGATCTATCTACTGTGCATGCTCATATATATATATATCTACAGTTCAGATCTGACTTAGAAATACATCTACAGTTAAGATCTAAGTGTGTTGTTCACTCAGAAATATTTTACAGTTTAGATCTATCTACTGTACATGTTCAGAATTACTTTCTAGTTCAGATCTAAATGATTTTACTTACTTAGAAATGATTTATAGTTTAGATCTATTTACTGTACATGTTCGGAATTACTTTCTAGTTCAGATCTAACTACCTAAACACACTGAGAATATTTTGGAGTTCATATTTGTATAAATTTAATGTGTTCTTGTTGATCTTGTCTATAGAAAATTTTGAAAAGTAAATTCTTGTTTTCTTTCCCTAATTCTAACAGTGATTTAGTCAAGGAATAATAAAATAAAGTAAAAGTCACTTGGAGGGAAAAGGTCAACAACGAATTAGGGTTTTGGGAAGCTATAAAGGAAGGGTAAAGCAACCTAATTCATTATGCATTGTTATGATTTGATGTTGAGAG